>ML272860.1:86778-158465 GCA_005239495.1 Nicotiana undulata | reverse complement strand
ATTATGGGATCAGGCTGCGTGTCGCAGCATGTTATGAGAGAGGCCGCGAGCCTAACTGATGATTCCACGAGATGGCTTGTTATAGAGCTTCGGCTGTAGGAGCCCTCCGGAGTCTGTACACCCCCAGTGAGCGCAGGTACCTACTAAGTGCGAGTGACGAGTGATGAGTGATTGGGAGGCATGTGTGGCTGTGATATTGCCCGAGGGGCTGGTTATGAGTGATTGTGAGGCATGTTGAGTGACTGATTCTAAGTGATGTTATGCCCGAGGGGCGGTTTATTATTCATGTTTTTGCCCGAGAGGCTACTTATGATTTATATCATTTTTACACTAAACTTCTTGGACATTTTATTGAAACTGTTTGAAATTACATTTTCAAATGATTTTCACTGAAATCGGCTTTTAAGCGTTATGATTTGACATATTTACGATTTTGAAAGAAGGACAGTACTTGCTGTGGATTTATGATGTATTTTTATGTGTTTCGTATTTCTTAGACTTTATTTAATTTTATTACTTACTGAGTTGGCGTACTCACATTACTCCCTACACCTGTGTGCAAATCCAGGTGCTAGGGCAAAGTGAGCTGTTTACCTGTCCCCGTGGACTCACGGAGATTTTCGAGGTAGTTGCACGCGTCCGCAACATTGCCCTTCTCCTTCTTACTATTATAGTGTTTATTTTCCAGACTTGTACTGTCTTTAGATGCTCATGACTAGTGACTCCAGGATTTTGGGTTTTATCTATTATTTGGTATATCTTAATCTGTTTAAAAATGCTTAAATGAACTTTTATGAATTATCGGTTTAGAAATGATATAAATGAAAGGATTCTTTATATTTTGAGTATTGAATTGGCTGGCGTAGTATCGCGATAGGCGCCATCACGCCAGGGGTAGTTTTGGGGTCATGACAAAATAACTCCATGAAGCCCGCATCATCCTACATTCGAGAAATACGCCGCTTCAACCCTCGAATCACGAAAATAATTAGGAGAGAAGAATCAAAGGAACAAACAGAATTGTACCCACATCATTTTATCAATAAAATTATGTTTCTTCATATTTATATTGTTGTTGCAATTTATGTTTGTATCCCATATAATTTGTTGCAAACAAATTTTGTAGACATCAAAATTTTAAGGGATCAAGCCAAATCCTAAGTTAAAGATACTATATGATTATTGAAATCCTAGGAGTCTATTAGGGTTTCTTGGAGGTTACTCTACCCTAAACCCCAACTCACACCTATATAAAGGGATACATATTCCCTTGAAGAAGCATCTCAAAAAATAGAAATCACCTCGAAAATCCCATAAACTCACGGGCATCTCATAAAATGAAGATCATCTTGAAAATCCCATAAAATCACGGGATATCCACAAAAAGATCAAGAAGTGGCCGGATAATTCTTGATAATCAAATAATTCAAGAAGATCCACAACATACTTCATGGATATCAAATAAATCCATGAAGCCCGCATCATCCTACGTTCGAGAAATACGCTGCTTCAGCCCTCGTCACGGAGATAATCAGGAGAGAAGAGTCGAGGGAACAAACAGAATTGTACCCACATCATTTTATCAATAAAATTATGTTTCTTCATATTTATATTGTGGTTGCAATTTATTTTTGTATCACATATAATTTGTTGCAAACAAATTGGCACACCCAGTGGGACCAGTTTTGCCCTTCATCTCTTCTTCCTGCAGATAAAAAAAACTTCAAGTTTCAAGATTATATGTTGTGATAGTCGGCTACTTCAAGTCTCGTCTTCAGGTTATCTCTTCAAGATTATCTCGTCTTCGAAAAAGGGGGAAAGACAAGTATAGTGGGAAGAAAATGTGGTAAAGGTTAAAGAAATAAAAATAACTAAAAGTAAAGTTAGAACTTTAATATTTATGTTATAATCAATAATATGCGTATCGTATAACATAATATATATTTGATACGATATGTATATTTCGGTATTTTATTTTTAAATATCGAATACCATACCTAATACCATATCAAATACCAAATACTAAACTTTTTGATTTTGATACGGTAATTCAATATTTACCAAATTATGTATGACCCAACAATAAAGTGTGTTTGGACAGAAGAATTATAAAATTCTAAAAAAGAAAAAGTGAATTTTTTTTTCAAGTGAAAATTGTATTTGAAAATTATAGTTATGGTTGGACGTGAATATTATTTTGAGTTGTTTTTGAAGTTTAATGAGTGATTTGAGTGAAAATTTTGCAAAAATAACTTTTTGAATTTTTTAAAATTCTTAAAAAATTCCAAGATTTATCTTCAAGTAAAAATTTAAAAATTTTATAGCCACATACTAATTTCGAAAAAAAAGTAAAACATTTTCGAAAAAATGTGATTTTCTTTTTTGTGTCCAAACGGAGACTGGAAAAAAAATGCATTTTTGCACCACCTTCCACCTGCCCAAGATACGGTAATCGCACAAGATTTCACACCAGGAAAAAGGTATCTCAGCTGACATCACCTGTATCTTTTGGGTGGATTTTGTGGGTCCAACAACGTACAAACCCACCCACCCTGCTCCCTTCTCCTTCCAAAATAGCCGTCCCCCACTTTCCTTTTCCTCAAAACTTTTCTTCACTATAATATTTATAGTAAGTGTAGCTATATGTATTTTTCTTCAACCTCCCAAGAATCATTTCATTATCTTCATCAACCAATACAATATTAAGTAGCCAACCCCCATGTTCTAGATTTGTAAAAAGATTACAAATCTGATTTCTTTTATATTATTTTCCCTTTTATTTTTTTATATAATTGGACTTGCCCATTGCTTGCCTTATAATTCAAAATCAGCTTAGAAATTGGGAAAGATCTGGTCAGATCTTGCTTTGTGAGTTGTGAAGATTTTGTTGCGTTTTTTTACTTCTTTACAAAGCCAAAACTTTCCTCTTCTTCCCAACTCATTCTTCTCATATTTCAAAGATCTGTTCTTTTTTTCCTCTATAATTTGGAAAAAAATTGGAGCAATGGGAATGGCAGCTGCAGAGTCTCAGTTTCATGTTTTAGCTGTTGATGATAGCATAATAGACAGGAAACTCATTGAAAGGCTATTAAAAACTTCATTTTGTCAAGGTACTTTATTAATTTCTTCATTTCAAGGCCAAGGCTATTTCATTTTTGTTTTGGTACTGATTTTTGTGTTTTGTTGTTTATGTAGTTACAACTGTTGATTCTGGAAGTAAAGCTTTACAATTTTTGGGTTTACAAGAAGATGACAAGAATCACTCAACTCAGCCTTGTGTCTCTCTTCACAATCATCACGAAGCTGAAATCAATCTTATTATCACAGATTACTGTATGCCTGGGATGACAGGCTATGAGTTGCTCAAAAGAATTAAGGTATTTTTTTTTTAACTTTGTACTCTCTTTAAGAAAAAATAAAATAGATGATGTATAGTTTTAGCCATAATAAAGATAGTATTTCAAAAGGTTTTGGGGAATAATTTGGAGAACGACTGGTTAATGATAGAGGTAAAACGAGAAAAAAGATTATTTTCTTTTAATTTGCTAAATGAACGAGTAAAAGTGAAAATATATTTTGAGTAATTTAGAACACAATTTTCCATATCAAGTTGTATGTAGCATTGTTAAAATTTAATCTTTTTTTTTTGTTTCAAGTTGTTTGTAAATCTCTCTCATTCATAATAAGTGACCAATTTATTTTTATATTTTGATTCAAAAGAGTGATTATTTATATAATTAAGAAAAAAATTAATTTATTTTTCTAAAATTACTTTTATATAGGTATCCCTGAAACGTCTTTTACTCCTCATATTAAATTATGGGGTAACATTTAATTAAGATTGATTTAGTCAAATTAACTATTTTTATCTAGAATTAATATGTCAAAGACAAATCTGATCCTTTTGTGTATAAGGTGCTCTTTCCCACATGGGATTTTTATGTTACCGTACAGACTTTTGGATGAGTTGGAATTTTGACCAACTATACATTAGATGTGGAAAGAGCATGTGCTTTGGTTTCTGAATTAGTTACCCTTTTAACTTTATATATAATTTAATTTTGGTAATTTACAGTTTACTTTTTTTCTAATGACAGGAATCTTCGTCTCTAAGAAACATACCTGTGGTCATTATGTCATCTGAAAATGTTCCTTCAAGAATCAATAGGTAAGAAATGAGAAGATTTTAATTCGGAGTATAAAATGAATCACGTTTATTTTATGGAAAGTAATTTTATTATTATTGTATTAATTTACAGATGTTTAGAAGAAGGGGCAGAAGAATTTTTCTTGAAGCCAGTGAGATTATCAGATGTTAATAAACTTAGACCTCATATGATGAAAACAAGAAGTAAAAGGCAGCAACAAGATGAAGAAGGTGAGAAAATTGTGAGAGAAGAAAACCAAGAATTAATAGAAATAGCATCAGAAGAAGAAGAAGGACAGGCACAAACAGAATCAAATACAGAACACAACCAACAACAGAAATCACAAGCCAATAATAATAATAACAAGAGGAAGGCCATAGAAGAAAATCTATCATCACTAGACAGAACAAGACCAAGATACAGTGGCGGCCTTACCGCTGTCTGATATACTATAATTTTTACTTTTCCTCCACAAAAATATAGCAACTAGGTTTACTTCTTTTTTTGGTTTTGTTAATTACAAACTTACATAGCTTGATTAAGCGAAATATTTCACATTTCACATGGAAATTAAAAGTATTTTAGCCAGTTTTGTTTTGCTAATCTAAAGAGGGGCTACAACATATTGTCTCTTGCTTAGCTTCTTGTAAATAGACAACTCAATTTATAACATACAAGTGTTCTTTCATTGAACATGCATGTTAATTTTCAGTCGGCGAAATTGGTTTTGTCAAGTATTGTTTGTTTGTTTTTGAATTCCTAGTATATACACGAGTAATATCAAAAACAACTTTTAAATGTCAATTGCTAACTAATGGAACATTAATTGACTACTAAAGTTTCACGCCCATCCTTGAGTGCTTAACTTCCTCAAAGTTTCTTCTTTAAAGGAAAGATATTGATATGTTGAATAAGTTTTGAAAGCATTTTTTGCCTTTTCTTCAATGGAATTGAGAATTTTCTTATAAACATCTTCAATGCGTTGTTGTCGGGTTTAATTATAAAATAAGCCATTTTTTCCCTTTTCTGAAATGGGAAATAGAGGAGAGGATAAGGTGGAGTAATCTTACCTTCACCAGCAAGATTGAAAGTTTAGGCAGCTAACGAACTGAGCTATTAATTTTTTTTACTCTAAATTAAAAGACAGTTGTGTGAGTACGATAACTATCTAAATTAAAAGACACATATGAATGGAAAAACCATAGTATTTGTGAGCAAGTTTCCACTATCTTTGACCATTCAAAAAACCTCAAAGGATTCGAATTCGAATGCACATACTTTGTTAAAATTTTATCTCTTGCACAACACAAGACAAACTTAGCTCTACATTATTGGTTTGTTGAGGATTGGTCGTTTGTTCTTTTAGATTTTGATGATAGGTTATAATTACGTATTTTAATCGCTTATTACATTCTAATTTATTGCACTTTAATTGAGTTTGAGCTTTAATCGCTAGTGTTTTGCACTAACTGTATGTTTTATGCCTTGTAGGAATGATTCAGAGCTATATAGATTTTGTGTACTGTCTAGTAAAATGGACATAACTTTTTGCTCCGAACTCCATTTAGGCTATATAATATGGTTGGAAATCTAACTCAAAGGTCTACAACTTTCATGTTTACGTTTTTCCAAATTCGAAACGGAAAAAGGGTCAAAAATGCGATCGAAACTGTGACTACGGACCTGACGCGGACTGGGCCAGAATAAAAGTTACTAGCGCGCCCGCGCTACTCCAGGCCTGGAAACTTGTCCTTTTTAAGGTATAATTGTTTGGGTCCGACCCTACTTGGTATATATACACGGGAGAACGTTATTTTTGGAGGATTGGACATATTTTGGACACAAATTCGACCTAAGGAGGCAGAGACACAATAGGAGCAAGGCGGAGAATTCTTCTACAAGTTTTTCCTTCCTCTTCCTATTTTTCATTGTTGGTTATGGCTTTTAGTATTGTATTTTTACATACTATTATGAATAGCTAATTTGTTATCTAGGGTTTTGATTGAACTCTTTGTAGGATAAATTCTTGTTATGTTTTTATATAATTTTGCCAAAGTTTAATCTCTATTTGTTCAACTACGTTCTTGTTGTAGTTAATTGAAAGGAACCTCAATTAGCTGTGCCTATTTAGTGTGTATCTACTAGAGAGAGGGAGAGAGTGCATATTTAAGTAATTGTTGAACAATATCACTCCCAAAGTATAGGAGAGATCCATAACCGAGGGTTTAAAGGTTGGATTAGAGATAACGATACCTTGGGTGCAATCTAAAGTGAACTGTAATACAAGTTAGCTAGCGTAGCTCGAGAGAGTGCGTCTAGTAGATTATTATAATTACTCGAGAGAGATTTACAGTAGCATGAGTGTTCATGATTGATAGAGTATACTTAAGCGAAATTATAGAAGACATAGGGGGAAGGATTCCGACAATTGGAGAAATCATAACTCTAGACCTCCTTAATCTTTTCTCCAACCCGTAGTATCTTTAGTGTTAATTTACTATTTTAATTTCTTAGTTAATTAGATATAAGAATCTTAATCTTTATAACATAGTAATTGTTCGAATGTGTCTTCTTAGCAATATTGAACAACTGTAGCTAAGCCTTAGTTCTCTATGGGATTCGACTCCGGACTTGTAAACTAGATTATATTTGCAACGACCGCTTAGTCCTTTTTATAAGACATAGTTGGGCGTGAACAAATTTTGGCGCCGTTGCCAGGGAACTAACGGTGTAGCTGTAGGTGTACATATTGCTAAGTTTCAAGTTTGAATTTTTTTTTAGTATTTGATTTTTATTTCTTTAATTTTAATTTTATTTTTTTAATTTGAAACAAGCATGGCATCATGGAATTATGAGAATTTGGATGTTGGTAATTCTACTTTTGATCTTCGTTATGCATATTGTGGAGGAAACCACCCAGGACAAACTTATCAAAATATTCCCGAGAGCGAGTTACCAACTCAATCTTATGTGTGGAATGTGTGTGATATGTGTGGTGGTCAAGATGGTTACTTTCATGGTTGTGCTTATATTTCTTATCTTCCCCCAACCCCTTACTTTGATGATTCTTCTTTTTCTTGTGAAGTTAATAAGAACAAAGAACCCAGGGATGATGACCTGAAAAAGATCGAGGATATGATGAAGTGCCTTGTGGAAAAAAATGATGAGTTACTACAACGGGTACAAAGGCAAGATGCAACTATTCGCAACTTGGAGGCTCAAGTGAGTCAACTAGTTGAAGATTTTAATGCTCAATATGCCAATATTATGGATAGTAGCCAGGAGCAGTGTGCATTAGATATGGAAATTGAGGTGTCAATGGAGGGGTCCAAAGTAGAACCCCAACACTCTAACCAGCTAGAATTTGAGGATGTCGATGTTGAAGAAGTAATACTAGAGTCAACCAGGGACGTTGAGGATACAAATTTAGTCGACTCTAGTGTGATTGGTGTTGAGGATGCTGAAAGTCCTGAAGTTCATGTGTTTGAGCGCATTGGTCCTCACTCCAAAAAAATTTCCACATTGTGCTTGGATGATGATATGGAAGTAGAGTCATCCGAGCCGATTGAGGAGTCAAGGAATGAGGAACAAGATGCCTACATTCTGGAATTTTTCTTGCCAGAAAGACAGGACTACATACCTCATCTAAAGGCCAAGGAGTGTAAAATAGTACAATGATTGCTCGGGCCAATTAGATTTGTTCCACCACCCCTGGAGCATAACCGAAAACTTGACGCCAAATTGGGGGTCCAATTCATAAGTTCAAAGTGGAGGACAAAAGTGATTTGCATCGTGTCGCGACGTTAAATTAAGCACTTGTTGGGAGGCAACCCAACATTATTATTTTATTTTTATTTTTTATTTTATTTTATGTTTTATTATTTGTTATTATTGTATTATTCTTGTAGTGTCTATTTTTGATTTTTTAGGAGCATGGAATGCAAAGCCATTGGAAGGATGCAACATCAAACCATTGGTTGGAACTAAGTGTGAGGTACCCGCACGAAGAACCAGGCCTGGGAGAAGTCTGAGTACCTCATGAGATGCTAGTGCTTCGGTCTTTGGCCTACCAGGGAGTTTCTTTTACCCTCTTGTATGTATAGGTGTGCATTGGAGAAAATGCACAATTTTAAGTGTGAGGTGAAGAGATTGTCTGGGTGACTTTCTATGCTATTTTAGTTGTGTTAGTTTAATTGAATAATGAATAATTTTTTTAAAATAGAAATTATTGGACTTTTCCCGACGATGGATCTATTAGACAATTTTCTTGAGGGATTTAAGTCTAAAGAAAAAAAAGATTTTCTTTCGTTAGGTATTGTAGCAATTTCCCCTTGGTTTTTCTTTGTGCCGCGGTTCTTTTCCAAGGGTTTTGTTTGAACCGGGTGTAATTTTTTTTTTAGGAATAGAAGCTCTTGTGTTGTGTTTTGAATTGAAACAACATCTCTTGACTTTGTTATACCTTGAGAATAATGAGTACTTTGGTTGTGACGCTTAGACTCAGTTTTTGACTCTTGTATAAGTACCTTAAATTGTATGATTTTAAATTTTCTTAACTGCTTTGACTAGAGTGTCTTGATGAATCCAATCCTGATTGAGTTATGTGCCATGTGTGTGTGAGGTTTGTGTGTTATTCTGTGCATTGCATTTGATGTCTAGAACTTGCCCCGTGTGTTTGCAAAGCAAAATAGTAATTTTGTTCAGTCTTGGAAGTGATATAGGCGTTTCTTTGTTAAACCATATATGTATATTGTACCCGCCTAATTGTTATGTATCGTAGTTAACTCCTTTGAGCATGTAATCATATTTCTTTGGCAACCACATTACAAGCCTTACCCATTTGTTTGAATTAACTATCTATTTGAACCTTTTAACCTCTCATGAGCACTTGAATTGTGTAAAAGTTAAAGTGTGGGGTGGTTGGTTTGGATTTTGAGTGAAACTAATGAAATAAGGAGAAATGTGCACTGTTTTGAAAAAGTAAGAGTCACTTGAAAAAAAAGTAGTTGTATTGTTGTGAAAAAAATTATTCCTTGATAAATGGTGACTCTTGATATAATTGTGCTTAAAGAAGTGTGGGGTGAAATACACTGATGTGAAGGCGGAGTTTGGTTTGACTTAAGTATGAGGTTTGAATGTTAAAGTATATGTATTAAAGTGCTTAGGGAGGTGTAGTCACTCTTATATCCAAATGTATCCTACCCGTCCCGTAGCCTACATTACAACCAAATAAAGTCCTACTTGATCCTAGGCTGAATGAGCTCGATTAATAGAGTAGTACACTACGAGCAAGCCTATGGTGCATCTTTTGTGGCACATGAATGTAATTTCTGAGAGTGAGTGAATTCTTTCTATCTTAAGTTCCTATGTGTTCTTAAATTTTATTGTGTGGAACTACTCTCTTTTGTTGTGTGAGAGCACTTGATTCATGAAGGAAAGATAATGTCACTGACCTCTATGTTAGAGTAAGTAAGTGAGTTGTGAATAATGCGTGGTACTTGTGAGTCAAATCTTGAGGTGAAGATGTTACGCATTTGTGCTTAGTCTATTTTAAATATTCTTGGTATGATGAGTTAGGAGAATTGCTTAAAAAGATCGTGTCTATATAAAGTGTAGTTTGATTGCTCGAGGACGAGCAATGGTTTAAGTGTGGGGTGTTGATGATAGGTTATAATTACGTATTTTAGTCGCTTACTACACTTTAATTGAGTTTGAGCTTTAATCGCTAGTATTTTTGCACTAATTGTGTGTTTTATGCCTTGTAGGAGTGATTCCGAGCTATATAGATGTTATGGAATAAATTTAAGTGATTTGGAACTTTGAAGTTTGAGTAAAAGCTCAAGGAATTAAGCTGAGATCGTGTTCGGGGGTCAAATTTGATAGTTAAGAACAAACGAAGACTCGAGGAGGCATATTGCGCACTATCTAGTAAAATGGAAATAACTTTTTTCTCCAAACTCCATTTCGGCTATATAATATATGGTTAGAAAGCTAACTCAAAGAGCTACAACTTTCATGTTTTACGTTTGTCCAAATTCCAAACGGAACAGGGTCAAAAACGCGATCGCAACGGCGACTGCGGACTGAGCAGAATAAAAGTCTACTAGCGCGCACGCGCTACTCCAGGCCTGAAAACTTGTCCTTTTTCGCGTAGGAGAATGTATAATTGTTTGGGCCCGACCCTACTTGGTATATATACATGGGAGAACGTTATTTTTGGGGGATTGGACATATTTTGGACACAAATTCGACCTAAGGAGGTAGAGACACAATATGAGTAAGGCGGGGAATTCTTCTACAAGATTTTTCCTTCCTCTTCCTATTTTTCATTGTTGGTTATGACTTTTAGTATTGTATTTTTACATACTATTATGAATAGCTAATTTGTTATCTAGGGTTTTGATTGAACCTTTTGTAGGATAAATTCTTGTTATGTTTTTATATAGTTTTGCCAAAGTTTTATCTCTATTTGTTCAACTACGTTCTTGTTGTAGTTAATTGAAAGGATCCTCAATTAGCTGTGCATATTTAGTATGTATCTACTAGAGAGAGAGTGCATATTTAAGTAATTGTTGAACAACATCACTCCCAAAGTATATGAGAGGTCCATAACCGAGGGTTTAAAGGTTGGATTAGAGATAACGATACTTTGGGTGCAATCTAAAGTGAACTATAATACAAGTTAGCTAGCGTAGCTCGAGAGAGTGCGTCTAGTAGATTATTGTAATTACTCGAGAGAGATTTACATTAGCATGAGTGTTCATGATTGATAGAAAATACTTAGGCGAAATTATAGAAGACATAGGGGAATGGATTCCGACAATTGGGGAAATCATAACTCTAGACCTCCTTAATCTTTTTTCCAACCCGTAGTATCTTTGGTGTTAATTTACTATTTTAATTTGTTAGTTAATTAGATATAAGAATCTTAATCTTTATAACATAGGAATTGTTCGAACGTGTCTTCTTAGCAATATTGAACAGTTGTAGCTAAGCCTTAGTTCTCTGTGGGATTCGACTCCGGATTTGTAAACCGAATTATATTTGCAACGACCGCTTAGTCGTTTTTATAAAGTATAGTTGGACGTGATCAGATTTCTTCCGAGTTTTTACGCGATCGGGGAATATCAAAAACTTTCAAATATCAATTGCTCACAGAATTTGAACTAACTTCAATGAATGCAGGATTGACTATTAAAGTTTCACGCCCATCCTTGTTCACTTTGTTGAAAAGTACTCAGACCTCATGTCACGACTCAAACTTAGGATCATGACCGGCACTTAGGAGTAAGTACCCCCAAGAAAGCCTCATCAGTATTTTACAGAAAATCAGGCACATTTCCCCTATTTTTGGACTATCCCAAAAAAATTTATTGTTTCAAATCAACACAAACCGTCCTAATATCAAACCAACCAATCGACAACTTATCAATTAAGCAAAACAATTCTCCTCCATTTACTAATCAACCCACTAACAACCAGAAAATACTAATTTATTCCCAATCTCATTAATAAAGAACGATACTCAACATAAGACTATAATAACGAAATAATACTCATGACACTAAAATAATGACTATGGAGCGACTCTAAGAGTTCAAAGAAAAGACCATAACAATAAATAAAATCTTTGCCCCCGCGAACAAGTGCGAGGCTCACCATGAACTATCAACATGTGCCCTCTAATTAACAAAATCCTCGCCCGCATCAACTGCTTTCTCTGTAAAGAAAAATTCGCGGGGAATGAATCGCTAGCTCAGTGAGTAATAACACTTAACCACAACCGTTTTTATTGGGGGACAAGTCAGAAAACATGCTAGTATATCAAACAAGAAATAACATAAAAATGCCCTTTCAGAAACAATAAATAATTTTCAGTCTCATCATGTTTTCTTGTAGTATAGTACAATTAACAGTTCAGTAATAAACTTGATAACCACTGTATAATATCAATATTAACATTTGGGAGATTTCAATGAACGGATCATGTAATCGGTATAACTGTGGCGAAGAAGTCAAATATAATGGTAGTCCCTACACGAGGGAAATCGGTAACGGTATGCTAGTTCTACCTTCCCACTAGCGAGGGCTGTAACGGTAATCGGTAATTACAAGGTGCACCAGGTCTAACGAACCCGCCGTTAGCTATGGGATCCTTCAAAGTCTACTCCCATTTATACTTGTCTCTGTATCCGTATATACTCATAGGAAAATATTTTAAAACAACATAGGGCTTTTCGGTTCTTATAAAATCATGTAATTTCTTTTCGATAACAGTAAATTCAAGTAACGACAAAACATATCTAGTGACAACAAGAATATTTAAAACAACGGTACTCATCTCAAACAATTATTTCGGTGTCATATCGAGTAAAAGACTTGTCCCACATGCAACTTAAAATAATCGGTAACATATTCATATTAAAATAATGTGTAAATCATGCAAGTTATGAAACACAAATTGCAGTAAGATTACTACTAACCTCTTTCGTACCAACTAGCGAGAACTCGATTTCTTATCGATCCAAATGCAATTTGTGTACAATCTATAAATCAATATAAATCTAGTGTTACCACTCTTGAACTCTATAATCTATCTCAGTTTCAGTAGATGTTTTTTTCCCCGCTTATAACCGACATCTTGTTTCCACTTTACCACATTCATTAGACTATGTATCATCTTTATATAAAAATGGAAAATAACTATCTATCGCTAATTTATTCTTCCAAACTTAAAATCTTTGTACTACTCCTTTACTAAATCATAGAGGGAATTTGCAGAATTAGTAATAATAAGTTTACATCTTGTATCCTCTTAATAACTTGTTAAAAATATAACCAATTGATTAAGTTCTTTGTTGCTATCTCCATATTATTCTAAATAATAATCTGATTTTTTCCCCCTACTAATCCATCAAATATTAAAAAAAATCTGATTTCTTGTTCATGAACATTCTTGCATCAAAATCAATTGGAACTCACTGAGTTACTAGTATCATTATTTAACTGAAACCATGATAAATCAAAGATACCCATATCAATGAAATAATAAGATATACCTTGAATTTAAAAATAACAATGGTTGAGAATAATAATATTGAAGCACCAGGTTGCTAGCAGCTATGGAACTCTGCTTGATTTTCCCCTACTTTGGAACCATAAGCTTCGTTGCTTTCTCCTTTATGGTGTTTTTTTTCTATGCTTTAGCTTCTGCTTCTTCTTTGCCGCAACTTTGCTGCAATTCTCTTTTCCCCTTTTCCTTTCCGTTCTAGTGGGCCTTTGCCCATCTTTTAAGAAAGAATTACAAGAAAATATATATGATTTCACATCATAATAAAAAATGGCTCATGTTTTTATATTTTACTACATTTGGTCTATATTGTACATATTTAAAAGCACTAGCAAATTCAAAATTTGTGTTCTTACAATCATGCTTCTAAAAGTTATGGAGTTAAATATGTGTACTCACAACCATCACTTTCACTCTCTTCTTCTCACATAATTGAATGGTAGAAATTTACTATTGAAGGCCATTCAAAGCTTTGCTTTCGAAAATAAGATTTTTTGAGTTTGCTAGTTATTTGGATTGGGTATTGTTCCAATTGACTGAAAATATCAAAATGAGTTCAAAAATTAAATTTAAAGTGATTTGGAGTAGATTTGAGCAAAACTTGAGTTAAATTTCAGAAAAGACGCAAGGAGGAAGACGAAGTCAGTTTTTTGTATAATTATGTATAATCTTGTATAACAGTGTATATGAGTGTATAAACGCATCTTATACACTATTATACACTTTTATTCACATTTATACTAGCGTCTGTAAACGAACTTCTTCCACGATTTTCAGTTGCAATTCTTGTTCAAAACCAGTTCAAATCTCCATTAAATGACTTCAAATTTTATATACAACCTCCTTATACTATTTTAAATAACCTCCTTATACTATTTTAAATAACACCCACTCCAAATTTTTCACAAAATCAAATTCAGAATATAAACCCGCATATTTAAGCTTGTTAAAAATCTAATTTTCTCCACCCAAATGAATTTGGTTTGGTAAACTAATATTTGAGTCACAGTTACTAATTCAAAAATTAACTTAAAAGAATGAGCAATTTAAAAAAAAAATTAAGTAGTAATTTCGAGAACCTATTGGAGTTGTATGTTGAATCTTAGCCTATTATTTTTGGGCTAATTGGTTGTAAATCGAAATGTGGGCTATAAAATTAAAAAGTACGGAGCCCAATTATTCTTATGTGAAATTTTCCCATCTTTTAATTAGGTTAGGTTCCTTTTTTTTTCTTTTGTTGATTCCCTTTTTATATAAAAAAAAAATTAGTTTAAGACTTATATGCCCTTATTGATATATAGGGTATTACACATTTTTGTATAAAGATTATGACTTCTGAATATGAATACACGTTTGAATATCAAGATCTGTATTAAGATTATGACATCTGAATCTGAATGCACATATGAATGTTAAGGTTTATATTAGGATCTGAATACTAAATGATTAAGACTGTTTGATATCTAACATTCAAATGTATAAAATTTACCTTTATTTGAAAATACTAAACATAAAATTCAAATAAAATACTAATTAATCTAATATTTCATCAATAAATATATAGTTTTTTAAAATATGATAGTTGCTGGTGGTGATGGCTAACGATAGTGCTTGTGAGTGCCAACTAAAAGCGGTGGTTGGTGGTAGATTTCGTTGATGGTGGTAGTTTAGGGTAGTAGCTAGTAGTGATTGGTAGTGGTAGCTATTATGATTGAGGATGGTGGTTGTGGGTGGTGATAATTATTAATAGGGGGTAGTGAGTGTGGTAGCTGTGATTGAGCAAGATGGTGACGGGTGGTGGTAGTTTCTATTAATGGGCAGTGCCAGCTATGGTTATAGATGGTGATGGGGTGATTAGTTCTGGTAGTTGAGGTGGATGAGTGTTGGTTATCGTTGAGAATGATGGTGGTGAGAGTGGTGGATATGATGGGTGGTGGTAGTTGACAATGGTGGCGACTATGATAGATGATGATGGTGGTGGTGGGTGGCATGGTAGTAGTTGATAATGGTAGACGGTGGCGGCGGTTAATAATGAATATGAATAATAGCATTTTAGTGGAATTAAGTATTTGTTATAGATCTTAATCATACAAACCTATTCAGACCCATTAATTGATTGTGAAGTAAAAAAATACACTTAACGATTAAGATCTAATTAAAAAAAATTCAGTCTTTAATAAATAAATTAAAAACTGATATCTGAGATCTGAACGATTAAGATTTATACTTTCGATAAGTGCACACAAATGAACCCAACATTGGCCTTTCTTGTCTTTTCTTCTAGATGATCTGACGTTATAGTCGAATGGAATTGAAATTATGTTCTTCTTATAAACGTGTTGATATTTTGGAAGTGTCACTAATTGGTTTAAGCGTAACACGGACCGCCTATTTCAGTAAAAGGACGATATCTTATAAGGTGAGCAATCTCCTGTAAAGATCCCTCTTTCAAAATGAGATGATTATGAAAAACTTAATATCCGAATTCACGTGCTTTATTGAAATTCTACATGTCATTCTATGTGTTCCCAAATTGTTTACTTTGATATGAGAGGAACATGGTTTGATGGCAGTGCAGTTTTGGTCGATGTAACGAATACTACAATCTCAAAATATATCGATAAAAACTAACATTCTATTACAATTAATAATAGCCAAACCAACGCTCAAATTGCAGGCTAACAATAGTGTATACGGACAAATCTGAGATCAAGGTACATTTCGGTCTCTGACAAAATAAGCCAAGTTTGAGATATTATGACAGGGGATCGAAGTCGAGGGGTCAGGCACATCGAGTCAGAATTCGAGGGCATGACGCCCGAAATTGAGAATTTTGGGATCACGGTTCGGAATCGGTCCTAGCTTTGAGCGACTTCGAAAAGCATTGTCGAGCAATCTAGCACGGCTAACAGAAGACCGAAATATCCGTGACCGGCCGGATATTATAGTGGGGATCTCGGCACGTATCGATGAAGAACTGGTAAGTGGGGATTTTGACTACTTATTAGCGCCTTTTATCTTTTGTTAGTCTAAAAGCATTGAATTGTGTTACCCAAACTAATGAAATGTGCAAAATTGTAGGAATATTAGAAGTTGGACTCCCAAGATGAAATCCGACTCATAAAGGAGTAATCTAAACACAAGGCAATAAAAGGCACAAAAGCTTACAAAGTGCAGAGAATTCCATCTGCGGCCGCAAACAACAAAGGAAATCCCAGCAGACTTTCTAGCAAACTACATACCGCACAGGAATAGTGCGGCCGCAATAGAAGAGCTTGAGATCGACTTCGAAGGGTGTGCAAATTTCCAAGTTTCGAGTCCCTTAGAATTGCGGACCGCACAAGATTGACTTTAATTAGTATTTTGTCTTCTATTTCTTCAATTTCAAGCATGAGTAGCTAGATTTTTACTAGGGTTGTGACCAACCCTAGTGTGTAAACCTTATGAGTATCTAATTTAGTGCTTGTTTATGATTGAGTGTTTATTATTTAGCCTTGTTCAAGATTTAATTTGTGAAATTAATGGTTGCAGACATTAGTTCATGCCTATTTTACTTAGTCTCTATTTAAAAAAGAGAGATTAGTGTAGGCTTGGCTAACAAGAAATTGGGTTAGTTGAGAGATTGATTAGCCCAATTAAAAGGTTCAACATAGAGATAGTAATAATCCGACTTGAGCTTTTATCAACCGTTTTGTGGGATACCCATTTGGACATGAGACATCCAAATATGGAAAAACCACTCTCTAACCGAGAGGTATTGAGTGGGTAATTGGGAGTTGATAGCTATAATACATCCCGATCAACAAAATAAGTATTAATATTTTTATCACATTAGGAAAACACCTAGGTGATGGTCCCAGCCCTAGGCTTTTTACAAACTTGAAAAACAACAAAAACAATTATCCTTGTCTTATTTCTTTATTTTACAACCTTTAGTTTTAAAATAGAAAAAACAACAAAACCACTTTGTGGAAGTGCAACTTAAGATAGTTCAAATTCACGCATTAGAATATATACCCCTAACTCCTATCTAGCTCCCTGTGGGTTTGATCGCGACTCTTTGTTGGGTTACTATAATTGCAATCGACCGTTTCATACCTTGTTTTGAGGTGTGCATTGCGCGTGATAGTCAATTTTCGGTATTAGCTTTATATTTGGGTGTGTTTTTGGAATATCTTCTTTTCTTTTCGTGTTACTAACGTGTTTAAGAAATTGTAGGTGCAATCATGGCAAACAATGAGCTCGGAAACAATGCTTTGGGGGATGTGGACGTTGAGGATGTTCAAATGGATGAGGTTCCTCATGAACCTTAAGCCAATAGACGAGGTTGAGTGCCTCATGACAATGTGCTCGTTCCGCCCCCACCTCCACCACGAGCGGCTCCATACCGGGTGTTACCACATGAAGGATATGCAAGTGCAATAGTTCATCCCCGTTTAGGGCGTGCAACTTTCAAATAACCAATGTAATGCTCACCTTGCTCGAGCAACGAGGGTTCTTCACAGGTGCTCTGGGTCAAAATGCATACAAACATTTGAAGACTTTCGTGGATACGTGTTGGAGGAGTAAACAAACAAATGTATCCGAGGATGCTTTGAGTCTAAGGCTTTTTCCCTTCTCTCTACGGGGTAAAGCCTTAGATTGGTTGGAACATTTGTCGAACCCTTCTATTTGCACTTGGGATGAATTGGCTGAAAAGTTCATTTCTAAGCACTTCTTTCCCGGAACATGGGTATACTTCGGGATGAAATTCTAACATGCAAGCAAGAGCCCAATGAACCACTACACGAGAAATGGGAACAATATAGAACAATGGTTAAAGAGTGTCCCAACAACAATATGACGGAGAACATGATCGACAAACTTTCTATCGGAGGATCGACACAACCAACCAATGTGTAGTGAATCAACTTGCCGGTGGGAACTTCATGACCACGCCTTATGCAGAGGCGTGTGATATTTTGAAGGAAATGGCGGAAACTTCATCGGCGTGGAAATCCCAGGCTAATGTTCTACAAGGTGATCCCAATGTGATTCACCTTCACAAAGAGTTGCATAACCATGGGCAAGCCATAGCCGAATTGACTACCACCATGAACCAATTAGAAAAGGCTCAACTTCAACAAGTGCAAAACCCGAGGCAAGTCAATGCAATGGAGGGAGTAAGTGATGGTGAACAAATGAAGAACAAAGGGTCCACAAGTGCAACATAGAGTGGACAATTTTGTGCAAGAGGATAATGGGTATGATCAAGGTGACTCTTACAATGACCAAGAAAAGGAGGTCCAATATGTGAACAACTTTCAAGGGCAAAGAAAAAGCTTCCAAGGCCCAAGCCAACAACAATGGCGACCTCAAAACAACCAAGGAAATTGGAATTCTCACAACTAAGGTAACTGGAGAGGTGGAAACAATCAAAGCAATTGGAATAACAACAACAATAAAGGAAATTGGAGAGGTGTAAATAATCAAGGGAATTGGCGTAACAACAATAACCAAGGCAAGTAGGGAGGTAACAATCAAGGCGGATGGAGTAACAATCAAGGAAATCGGAGGTCGGGTTTTCAAAGGCCCCTGATGTATCAACAAACGAGCAACCCGCCTCTTTATCCTTCAATGGTCCTAGTTCTTCCAACAATGAAATTGGACATATTGAGAACATGTTCAAGCAAATGATGGAGAAGAATCGATTCCGATGCCCAACTTGCCTCACACAACACATCGAACCGCAACCTAGAAGTGCAAATGGGAAATATCTCTCAAGCTCTATCGTCCTAATGTGGCACTACCAAGTGACACAGTGGTGAACCCAAAGGGTGGGAACAACACAGGGCATGCCATGGCTGTTACTACAAGAAGTGGAGGAGGTGGGAATGCATCCACCTAAAGTAAAAGGCAAATTGCGGATGATGAGCAAGTGGTACAAGAAGAAGAGATCCCGAACAATGTGGTGCAACACATGATGAAGTGAAGATTTATATTGATGACAATGTGGAAGAGACTCAAGAGAAAGTGAACCCGTCTAGGGATCACATTATTGACATACCGAAATCGGTAGTGCAAAAGTCTAAGGCACCATTGCCTAAGTCTCCTTCCATATCCTCAAAGGCTTGACAAGACAAATGTCGAGAATCAATTTAAAAAGTTCATTGACATGATGAAGTGACTCTCAATCAATGTGCCATTGGTTTAAGCCTTGCAACAAATGCCCGGTTATGCAAAGTTTATGAAGGATTTGGTGACAAAGAAGCGGTCGATAAATTTTGAAACTATCAAAGTCACTCATCAAGTGAGTGAAATTGTGCATTCAATGGCTCCTAAATCTGAAGATCCCGGTGATTTCACAATCCTTTGTACCGTTGGAAGTGGCGAGTTTGCTAAAGCTCTTTGTGATCTTGGGGCAAGTATCAATTTTATGCCCTATTCGGTTTTCAAGACTTTGGGAATTGGGCAACCAAGACCCAATCTATGAGATTACAAATGGCCAATAGTACCATGATCAGACCGTTGGGAGTAATTGAAGATGTGTTGGTTCGTGTTGATAAATTCATTCTTTCGACGGATTTTGTCATTCTTGATTGTGAAGTGGACTGTGAGGTGCCGATTATTCTTTGAAGACCTTTCCTTCATACGGGGAAGGCTCTTGTTGATGTGGAAGCCGAAGAAGTCACTTTATAGGTGGTTGATGAAAATGTGGTATTCCACGTGTGCAAATCTATGTGGCAACCAAATAGAAATGAAGTGTGTCTTTTCGTGGACTTAGTGATCGATGTGATTGTTGATGATACAAGTGCCACGATCATTGTGGGTGATATGTTGGAGGCCGTCTTGTTAAACTTTGATGATGACGAGATGGATGGTTTCATGGAATGTGTGACCTCTTTTGAAGGAGTGGGATCGTACAACTATGCACCCCGAAAACATACCTTGGATCTTGAAAATAGGAAAATTCCTCCTACGAAACCTTCAATTGAAGAGTCTCCTACCTTGGAGTTGAAACCATTGCCTCCACATCTTCGGTATGAATTTCTTGGCCCTTGTTCTACTTTACCGGTTATTCTTTCCTCTTGTTTGATTAACGTGCAAGTTGACTCAATGAGGCTATGCAAGAAGTGGTCGAAAAGGAGATTATCAAGTGGTTGGATGCGGGGGTTGTCTACCCCATTTCTGATAGTTTGCGGACTTCGTGCAATGTGTCCCAAATAAGGGGGAATGACGGCGGTAACCAATGACAAGAATGAGTTGATTCCCACAAGAATGGTGACCAGGTGGAGTGTGTGTATGGACTATCGCAAGCTAAAATAAGTCACAAGGAAGGATCATTTTCCACTTCCCTTCCTTGACCAAATGCTTGATAGGTTGGCGGTCGTGCTTTCTAGATGGATATTCGGGCTACAACGAAATCCTTATTGCTCCGGAAGATCAATAGAAAACAACTTTTACATGTCCCTATAGTACGTTTGCCTTCAACCGGATGCCATTTGGTTTATGTAATGCACCGGCAACTTTTCAAAGGTGTAAGATGGCAATCTTCATGGACATGGTAGAGGACTACCTTGAAGTTTTCATGGATGACTTCTCGGTGGTTGGGAACTCATTTGATGAGTGTTTGGCAAATTTTGATAAAGTATTATCAAGGTGTGAAGAAACGAACTTGGTGCAAAAGTGGGAGAAGTGTAATTTCATGGTCTAGGAAGGCATTGTCCTTGGACACAAGATCTCAAAGAATGGCATAGAAGTCGACAAGGCAAAGATTGAGGTAATTTCTAAACTTCCACCTCCAATTTTGGTGAAAAACGTGCAGAGTTTCCAAGATACTAAGTTTCACTTCAGTGATGATTGCATGAGAGCCTTTGAATTGTTAAAGTTCAAGTTCACAACCGCTCCCATTATCACCGCTCTTAATTAGAGTATCCTTTTTGAGCTCATGTGCGATACTAGTGACATAGCGGTTGGGGCTATTTTGGGGAAACACATCAACAAGATTTTTCATCTAGTCTACTATGCTAGTATGACCATGAATGGTGCCCAAGTCAAATACACCATTACGGAGAAAGAGCTCCTTGACATTGTGTTTGCAATTGAGAAGTTCCGCCTGTACTTGATGGGTGCAAACGTTATTGTTCGTACGGATCATGGCACTTCGCTATCTTTTGAGAAAGAAAGATTCAAAAGATCGGTTAATGAGATGGGTGCTATTGTTACGAGAGTTTGATATTGATATCCATGATCGAAAAAGGAGTGAAAATCAAGTGGTGGACCACTTGTCTCGTTTGGAGGAGGACGCGAGGCCGCATGATGGCCTTGAAATCAATGACCCCTTCCCCTATGAGCAACTCTTGGCTATTTCAATGAAGGAGGTGCCATGGTTCGCGGATCTAGCAAACTATCGTGTGTGTGGAATCATCTCAGATGAGTTTTCTTCAAATGAAAGGAAGAAGCTCAAGCGAGATTGTCAAGATAAACATTGGGATGAGCCATACCTTTTTCAGATTTGCATGGATGGGGTAATTAGAAGATGTGTACCGGAAGAAGAGCAAAGTGAAATTCTTGGGGCTTATCATTCTTCGCAATATGGTGGTCACCATGGTGGAGCAAGAACAACAGGCAAAGTGCTAAGTTGCGGTTTCTATTGGCTCACTCTTACAAAGATGCCAGTGATGTTATGAAAAGAAGTGATGAATGTCAACGGGCCAGTGGAATATCGAAGAAGAATGAAATTTCTCTCACTACCATTTTGGAGATTGACATTTTTTATGTGTGGGGTATTGACTTCAAGGGTCTTTTTGTGAGTTCTTGTGGAAACACCTACATCTTGGTCAGGTTGATTATGTGTCTAAATGGGTTGAGTCCATTTCTCTTCCCAACAATGAAGCGAGAAAGGTGGTGGCGTTCTTGAAGAAGAATATTTTCACAAGGTTTGGTACTCTGCGGGCTATCATAAGCGAGGAGCGGTCGCATTTTTGCAAAGGCTTTTGACACTTTACTTAGAAAGTATGGTGTTACTCATAAAGTTATGACTCCCTATCATACACAAGCTAGCGTTCAAGTGAAAGTCTCCAACCGAGAGATAAAGAGTATCTTGTCCAAAACAGTGAATGCTAACCGGGCGAATTGGTCAAAAAAGCTAGATGATGCATTATGGGCTTATCAGACTGCTTTTAAAATACCTATCGGAATGTCCCATACTGGTTGGTGTTTGGAAAATCTTGTCATCTTCCGGTGGAACTTGAGTACAAAGCCATGTGGGCTCTAAAGAAGTTGAATCTTGATTGGATGCAACAACTAACTTGAGGGTTGCACATTTAAATGAATTGGATGAGTTCTGATACCACCTATGCAAGTTAGTCTTCTACAAAGAAAAAATGAAGTAACTTCATGAAAAATGCATTTGGAACAAAGAGTACAAGGTGGGTGATCTTGTTTTGTTGTTCAACTCACAGTTGAAGATGTTTCCCGGAAAGCTAAAGTCTAATGGAGTGGTCCCATTGAAATTGTGGGTGTGACTCCTTTTGGTGCATTGGACTTGTAGAACAAAAACAATGAGGTATTTCGAGTCAATGGTCACCGGGTGAAGCACTATTTGGGAAAAATTGGTGATGGCCACGTTGTGGTGGTGATTCATTTCAAATGATGGTAATCTACGTCGTGTCGCGACGTATAATCAGGTGCTTCTTGGGAGGCAACCTGTGTTTCTTTTTCTTTTCTTTTCTTTTCTTGTTTTGTAGTTAGGTGTTATTTTTGTGCTAACTAGATTTGAAGTGTGTTGTAGGGATGAGTGTGCTTTAGAAGAATTGTGCCCAGAAATTTGGTTAAGTATGGAAAGAATTGCGGACCGTAATTGTATTGTGTGGACTACACAATTATGGTTGTTGCCGCAAAAAGTGCTCTGCACCTGCAAAATTACATTGCGACCGCACAAATTGAAGGTGGAAAATGACAACTCTCTGAAGTTGGCCCGTCAGAAAAATGGCCTATCTGCGGCCGCAACACAAATTCTGCGGTCCACAACAAAATCTGCGTCCACATACCAAATTCCGCGGACCGCAAAAAGCAAGGGCAACTGGACCCTCAGGTAGAAGAGCGTGGACCGCAATTGGAATTTGGCGGCTGCACTCACGTCTCTTTCCCTTGGCAGAAACGTTGGTTATAAATAGAGAGGCTAGGGCATTGTTCCCTTTTTCCCTCTTTGAGCTCACAAATTGCACCAATTTGAAATTTCTTGTTAAATTATTTACGCACAAGCCTAGCAACTGTTGATCACTCACCTCTTGCACTTAGTCATGTTTGGTATGCTTCCTCATCTTGATTAATTTCTTTTAATTTTTAGATTTTTGTGAAAATTTAGACCATTTGTCTGTTGAATCTGTTTGTTTGAACAACCATGTGGGGTAAATATGTAGTGGGTAGACTGGAAAATGCTCTAAGGGGAATAGGTAAATAGATTTTCATGCTTAAATGTTGTTACCATGTCAAATTGTGCAAAAAATTCAAGCCCTAGGTAAAAATGACCATTTGTTCGTAATTGGTTAGAATTTGCGACGTCACAGGAAATTGTGTGGTCCCTAGAAGTTAAAGTCAAGGGTACTTTAGCGAGGCATGGTTCTGCCGCCGCAATAAAAAATGTGCTGACCGCAGAAATCCCATCGTGGCCGCAGACCAACCTATTTCCTGTGATCAGACAGTTGACAAATTAGTGACTCTCACGTGTGGCCGCAAGACAATTTGTGCGGACCGCAGAAATGCTGGTTGCAACCGCAAAAAAGCCAATTCTCTGTTATCGGGGTGTTGGCATATTGGAGGTATCTGAGTTGCAGCCGCGATGAGAAATCTGCGGATCGCAATCCATTTCTGCGGCCGCAAAAGCAAATTGTGCGGTCTGCAAGGCACATTCTGCGGCCGCAATGAAAATTCTGCGGACTGAAACTCCCTACCCTACAAGCATGTTTCTACTGTGTTTCTCATTGTATCTTCTGGTGTGTCCTTACATTCATTATGTGTGTAAACTTGAATTGCAACTAACAATCGCCTCTACTTGGTACGAAACATGGTTCGATATAGAGGTAGAGGCGACACTTCAAAAGGAAGGGGTGACCCTTCTCGGGGATGAGAGAAGAGAGATTTGCCTAGTGTCTAACAACATGAAATGAGAAAGAAGACATCATTCAGAAGAGGGAGAGGTGCAGACCTCTCAGAGACCAATTCTTATGTTTGTTTAGGGACGTATCAAAGGGCAACTCAGCCTATGTACATGAACATCTGGACGTCCAATCAAGGCCGCCAGGGAAATATCAGCTCACAGATGAGCCGTCATCATCACATAGTACCTTCGAGGGTTCAGAGAGTGCCAGTCAGGCTTCTGAGCCTTCCACTATACTTGTCCCTCAGGCACCAAAGATATCTGTTCAGGACATCCAGATGATGGCATAGGGGAAGATGCTACAGTATCCAACCTTGAGCGGTCGGAGAAGAAAGTGGTCTGGGAGGACCGTGTTGTCAGTTTGGTTGCTTTCTCTGGCTTCCGTGAGTGGTGGCGAGGTCGCTCACTCTTGAGCGACAATTCCAGTTGTAAGATGTTGAAAAGTTCAACCCTGCAGCCTGAGGAAGTTTTGAGAGCGCAAAGGGGTGGATGTGGTTTACCTAGTGCGTGGTGGATGCGAAGGAATACATTGTCTGAGAGTTCTACGCAAATGTGGTGCATATCAAGAAAGGGACAAAGGTGACTAAACGAATAGATAGATGGTTCAGTATAATTTTAAGTAAATATCAAAAAAGAGTTTGTTAATTATATACCATATTTTGATGGTTGGGTGACAAAGGAGAACAGAGATAGCATCCCGACTTGCTAGGGAGTAGGAGAAAAGAATCCCAATGTATGGTCTTAATTTAAACACACCACCTACACGACTCACTACATAGGTTTAAGGAATGCAGGATAATATGGTTCTTCATCCCTTGATATAAAGAAGTTTAGAAGGCAAGAATTCAGGCCTTGAAAGCAAGATTAAAGTGTCCTCTTGGATAAGAATACCTAAAACACCAGTCAAGGTAAGAAGGTTGATAACAAAAGGTAATCTTTCTTTATCATTTAAGTATGCGCATGAATGATCCACTTGCCACTGCTGACGTGACCATCTCCAAAAGATATGCCTCAATCTGTGGCAGATCAACTACAGGGGGAACGTGTTTGGAGATGACCTCCCGCCGCGGTAGTATGAGCCTTCCTTTTCCTTGATGTTACATAGGATGCGCAATGGGGGTAGTTCGAGGTGACTGATAGCATTACATTATAAGAATAGAAAAAGATGTTAAAAGAACGACCATGGAGACTTGGGATCTAGACTAGGTTTTCTTGTATATCCCTCGTATCGAGAGCAACTTCCTTGAATATCAATGCAGGGATCCGCGAGGAGAGGACTTCCAGGGCTCGATCTACGGTTGCGTCTCGTGGTTTGGTAGAATAGACACTTCTAAGGATAGTCTACACACACAAACCCAATCTCGTTTTCATAGGGTTATGGTGGCACTATGTTTAAGCTGGCTTCCCCTCTCCTTCAACCTGCCCCAACTCCCTATATATATTATCAAATATAAGAAATGCAATAATCCTACCCATTGTGAGATGCATCTTTCACTTTGTAATTGAAGGGTTCCAAACCTCGCTTTGTCGCTCAGTCCTTTGCTTCTTCCCTCTTCTTTTTCCTTTCCGGCTCGTTATACCAATATGATTTAAATTCTAGGTGCATATTTTAATTACATCTTCCATGATTCTTAGGTCCAGAGGTAGAACCAGTCCATAAATAGCAACATCCCTTCCTCTGGCATCTGGTCTAGTATCTCTTAGGTCGATATCTAGTAGCTCCAGTAGCAGTAAAGGGAGAAGATCGGTAGTAGAAGGTAACGAACTAGAGACTTAGAGAGACATCAGAAGCAAAACTCGGCTAGGCAAGGAGAAGGCGGAACCCAGGTGCTATACTAAACAAGGCGTTACCTGGGGATGCACGACTCAGGCAAACGCTCTACCCGTGCGCGTGCCTATTTCGCTTTAGGAGGTATCAGAACGGAGTTTTGGGTAAAAACCTTTCGATTTATGTTAATTCTCTTCTTGTTGTACCATGTACATGACTATAACAGTCGAGGGTTGTCAGCGGCGGTTGTTGTTAAGGAAACACTCAAGGATCGAGTGACCCAACTTGATGGCAAGGTCAGCCAATTGGACGGATAAGTGTAGACTATGGTAGAAAGAGAGGGTAATCCAGAATCGTTGGTCACCCAACACTCGCTAATGAGTACCGCGTCTTTCTAGTGAAGTAAATTTGTCTTCATGACTTCCCCTCTCCTTCAACCTGCCCCAACTCCCTATATATATTATCAAATAAAAGAGTCAAATATAAGAAATGTAGTAATCCTACCTATTATGCGAGGTGTGAGCACGTGATTTTTACTTATCGTATAATCCTACAAAATCTCGCTAAATTAATTAGTTTTACAGATTTTTGTTGAATTTTAATGCTATTTGCGAATTTATTTTCACATTGCGTAGCCATAATCCGTCATTTAAATTCATAAATAATTTACAATGGCATGATTAAGCACGTAACCTTAGTTATCATTTAAATAAATATAATTGTTTGATATAAAGTATGTTAATGTTAATTTCTTGATTCAATTATTTCTTTTTAACAAAATTGTGAAATTTGTCCTCTAAATGATTAGGAGTAGTAAATTAATTGTTTNCATAAATAATTTAAAATGGCATGATTAAGCACGTAACCTTAGTTATCATTTAAATAAATATAATTGTTTGATATAAAGTGTGTTAATGTTAATTTCTTGATTCAATTATTTCTTTTTAACAAAATTGTGAAATTTGTCCTTTAAATGATTAGGAGTAGTAAATTAATTGTTTTACCCTTAATTAATTTATCAATTAATCTATAATGAGACAAAATTAAGTTAAAGTTAATTACTACATTTTTTTTAGTTTAAACTTAATTGAAATTAATTAATTAGTTGCTAAAATCAAAGAAAATGGGGTCTTGGCCAAATTGGGCCAATTTAAACTAGCCCAATCCTTAACTTAACCCAAAAAACCCCATAAACCAAGCCCAACCCTTTAAAAATCTGATCCAACCCATTCCCCCCACTATATCTTGACCGTTGATCTCTAGTAGATCCAACGGTCCGAAACTCACCCACTTTTTAATATAAAAATGTCCTAAAACCTCCACCCCCTCATTTTCAAACTCCCCACTCTTCCACTTCTCTCACATATCTCTAAAACAAAGACTTCTCACCTCCCTCTTCTCCCTTCCGCCGCCGCCACCCGCCGCCGCCCCCTCCACGGCGGCGCTGCCCGCCGGAATTCTCCACCGGCGACGACCAATCTCCAAAAAATCCCAAAATAACATCAATATTCTCCTCTTCTCCTCTTCTACTTCATCTTACCAACCAAATCCCCCAAAACCCAACCAAAATCCGTAGATTTTGGATCTAAAGAGGCCAAAACCCTAGTACTTCCTAGCTGTTAAGAAATCCTCCGGTCAAGATCTCCCATCAAGGATCTTAGATCCAAGACGAGAGTCTTGATTTGAGGGTTTTTCACGGTTAGACCCATTTGGTTTTACTTGCTTATTATTATTTATGTATTTCTTTGTTATTTCTCATAGTTTTTTCTTATTTATTTATGTTGTTACGCATTTTTTATTATTTAATTTCTGCCGCATTTTTTTTTATTTCTGCCGCGTTTCTTATTTATTTTTTATTTATTCCGCCGCATTTTTTTTAATATATAGTTACTTTCTGTGATTTTTATTTAATTTATGTCGTTTGTATGTATTTATTTATTAATTTCTGCCATGATAAATCTTTTTCTATGTTAATGAATTTTGTTTTTATCATTATCTAGTTATAATTAACAAACTAATTAAATCATGCTTAAGAAAAATGTGAAAAATCAGTGTGCCATTAATTAGATTAAAACAAAGAGAAATGAAGAAGAAGGAAAAACTAACTAAGAAAATAGTATAGTATTCTGTCTTTTTATTTCTTATGTATTTACATTGCATTAGTTATTACCTTGTTTAAATTGGGCCTGACTTAATAGAAGGCCCGTAGTTTCGTATTATATTATCGGGCCTGGCAAAATAGACAGACCCTTCGTTTGTATTCTGTTATTATTGGGCCTGACTTAATAGAAAGGGCCATAATTTCGTTCTTATTATTTATCTCTATCCTGGCTAATTCAAAAATATTTGTTAAATAAAAAAAATATTCCAGAAAGAGGGACAGCTGTACTATAGGATAAGAATAGACAGTTGTACCTGTACTATTTCGGACTAATAGATAATGTATATTCCCTAATATATCCCATCCCCAAGTCCCTTATAAATAGACCTGATGGGGACAAAGGAAAATACTTACTCTCTTGACCAGCCTTCACACTCTTTACATCCATTTAGCTGCTGAAAACATTTGAAAACAAAAAGTAAAAATATCAGAATAATTTTTTTTTCTCAATTCATAAATGAAAATTTCCCAAAATAAAATATGAGTGAAAGGATTTCATAAAAGTTCTGGTGTTCAATTCTCAGTTCTTGGTTCATCTTTTGTATTTTGATTTTCACAAAAATTCCAAGATCTACTCGAATCCCTAGATTTCTATTATTGTTATTAGGTCCTCTTTCTGGGTTAGTTGCTGCTGAAGTTGCTGTTGATTGCTGCTGATTGACTTTTTGCTGATTTTTTTTTATCTTCTCCCTGGACCTTTATTTGGTCCAGATCTCCTTGTCATTTTCTCTTTGAAAGGTATGTAACTGTTTATCTAAAAGGCTCAAAATCTGACTTTTGTTCTTTTTCTTTGTTTGTCTGAATCCTTCTCCTCTAGCTGAGTTTTATATTCCTTTGATCTTTAATAAAAAATCTGAAATAAGATTTGTTTAATATGCTGATAAATGAATCTGAATGAGTGTTGTATATGCAATACCTGAATACTTGGAACCATTGTGTTTTAGTCGCTTTTAAGTTTGTATTGTAAGAAGGCATTAAGGTAGGAATTTGAACCCATAAATGGTCAGATTTATCCCAAAATGCCTAGAATATGTATTTGTTTAGTCGCTTGTCTTTGTCTTTTAAAAACAGTTGTGGAAATACAGGTTTCAAAGCTTTTGAAAGTTGTTAGCTTGCACAGGAGCAACAATAGATTTTTATTATCTTTTATTCCATTTTCTTCTAATAAAATATATAGTAAAAGATGAGGATGTAATAGCTTAGTTTTTGTATCATTTGCAAATATGGGACTAAACTAGACTTGTATTCAGTTATTGCTTCATTTCGTGAAGCTGGGTAGCTTTTCAGTTTAGCGATTATTGTAATTATTGGGTCATGATCTAAAACCTTGATTAAACGATCTAGATACGTAACTAAAAAATGGATTTGTATTACGAACAACTGGTTAAAAAAAATCTATTTTCTTAGAAAAACTTTCTGATCTACCAAATAAAAAATATTTTCATTTCGCTTCTAGATGTATCACCAAGCGAATAGATATAGATTCTGCGGTTTAAAAAAGTTTCATATGAATTTGCATCAAAATCACCCCCTTTCTCCTAGTAAACATTTGTTAAATTTCTGAAAAGTGAATGTTCTAGATTCATTAGCATTTGTAAAAATCTCTCTCTACATTTGTTTTCTTTAAATAACTATTGAATTTGTAAATATAGCTATTTTAGCTCAGAAAAGAATTTCAAAAGACTACACAAAAGACGCAAATCTGTTATTCAAAAATGCTTTTAAATTTCCAGAATTAGAACAACCTATAGAGTGTGCATAAATTGTGAGATAAACAGCATGGATTTAGGTTATTAATAAAATTGTTCAATCAAAGATATTATGCCGCAGTTAAATGTGTTTATTTGGTTGTTGGAACATGTTGTTTAAGAATTAGTGAATTTTAGATCTCTCTTCATTGATGCATGCCTTAAATTGCGGTACTTAGCTTCATTTCTTATTACAAAAGTAGTCAAAAATAAGGATGGCTTAAAGTGATACAAATCGGGCTAGACTAGGCAATAGCCCAATCTTATGACTTGACTTAGGATTTTTAATTTAGATGTAGTGAGTCTCAAAACCCTTTTAGATAGTGAATGCCTTAAATTCAGAAAAATAAATCAATCTTCGAAGTATACGTTTTACGTAACTTTGGATGAAAACAACTAAAATATACTTTTTCTCAAAATTGTGTATACGTTTACGTAACACAAATAAAGATTAAAATGAACACTCGTAGAGACACTTTAGGGAACGATTTTCTTAAAATTATAGGAATTGCATACATGCCCGCGTGACGTGATTCCCGTATCTTTTGACAACAAAACAAAATACGTGCTTGCGCATTTTATTTATCTTATTAAACGAGTTCAGCGTCAAGAATTGTGTACATGTCCGCGTGACATAATTTTAGACACATTTTAAACTCTACGGGTTTACGCATACGTAATCCGTATCAAACAATTCTTTGAATACAAAAGAATAATAAAAGCGATAAAAGACAAAAATGCACATAGGTACAAAAGCAGTAATTAAACAATTTAGGCCAAGTTTAATCATTAAGCGACCGTGCTAGAACCACAGAACTCGAGAATGCCTAACACCTTCTCCCGGGTTAACATAACTCCTTACCCGGATTTTTGGTTTGCAGACAATTAAAATAGAGTCAAAATTCCTCAGTTTTGGGATTTCTAAATAAATAAATGGTGTCCCGGAACACCGTAAAAAATTCGGGTGGCGACTCTGAGTAAAATAAATCCCAAAAATCGAATAACGTCACTTAAAGTGGAAAAACTCCCTTATTACCCTTACCGGGTGAAAAAAGGAGGTGTGACAAGAGGCATCTTCCACTTTGTAATTGAAGGGTTCCAAACCTCGATTCGTCGCTTAGTCCCTTGCTTCTTCCCTGCTCTTTTTCCTTTCCAGCTCTTTATACCAATGTGATTTAATTGCAGGTACATATTTCAATTACGTCTTCCATGATTCATAGATCCAGAGGTAGCACTAGTCCATCAATAGCAGCATCCCTTCCTCTCCCATCTGGTCTAGTATCTCTTAGGTCGATATCTAGTAGCTCCAGTAGCAACAGAGGGAGAAGACCGGTAGTAGAAGGTAACAAACTAGAGACTTGGAGAGAGATCAGAAGCAAAACTCGACGGAGAAGGCGTAACCCTGGTGCTACACTAAACTAGGCGTTACCTAAGGCCACACGACTCGGGAAAACACTCTACCCGTGCGCATGCTTATTTCGCTTTAGGAGGTATTAGAGAGGAGTTGATATGTAGGGATTTTAACCTATTATTTGCTCTCTTTTACTTGTGTTTAGGGCAAAGTGTGAAGGTATTCCCGAAAACTAATGTAATATGCCTGCTTGCAGGGATTGTTCAAAATGATCCGAAGGAGTCATAATCAACTCATAAAGGAGTCAAAACTTGAACAAAAACCAAGACTGGGCCAAGAGATGTGAAACACGAACCGCACAAATATTGTGCGGCCGCGATCACTATTTTGAGGTTCGCAAAAGGAAGATTTAGAGAGGTTGATTTTTTGGCTAAAAGATGAACACATACCGCATTAGAAAGGTGTGGCCGCGAAAGTACCTGCGCGGCCGCGATTGGAATCACGCAGACCGCGGTTGCTGAGGTTCAGAAAGCTTACATTTTAGGCAAAAATAAGAAGTGCGGTCCGCATCAGGATTATGCGGCCGCGGGAGTCTCCTACGCGACCGTGATGGAAATTATGCGGTCCGCGAAACTATGCTCAACCCAGATACAGAAGTGAAGAATGCAGACCACGATCAGAATTACGTGGCCGCACAACCTCCGCAGGGGTATTTTTGTCCAGAAATTTCAGCTTAGTATAAATAGAACGTTTTTCCATTTTTAGGTTATGTTGTGGAAGATCTGAGCATGTGAGACGACTGTAACTTCTATTTTGGGCAATTTTGTACAAGATTCATCTTACAACATTAGATTTTCATCTTTTAATCTAGTATTATGAATTTTATCTTCTTTTTATCTTTGATTTCTGTTATTTCCATGAGTAGCTAGACCCATAATTAGGGTCCTGACCCAACCCTAGTACCGGTATTTAATGGGTAGTGAATTTTAGGGCTTGAATGAATATGGGTTAGTAATATTTAGCCTAGTTCTTGCTAGAATTATAGAATTAGTGGTTTCAAACACTGATTCATGCCTAGTCTTTTCTTGAGAAAGAGGGACTAAGTCTAGGAAAAGTAGGTTAACAAGGAATTAGGGTGAACTCAGGAAATTGATAGCCCCAATTAAAGGGTTAAACCTAGAGATAGTAATACCCGGCTTGAGATATATCACTTGAATAGCATGGATACCCATTTGGACTTGAGAAAGCCAAATTGGGCAAAATCACTCAAACTATCGAGAGGTATAGAGTGAGTACTCGGGTGTGATAGCTATATTACAACCCCAACTAAATCAAGCGTGCCCTAGATTCTTGTTACCCATTAGATATCCACCTAGGCGGAAGTCACTACCCTAGCCTCTTTTAAACACTTGAAAACCAACAACAAAATTATTGTACTTAGCTTTAATCATTGCATACAACAGAATAGAATTAGAAGTAGAATCAAAACCAAAATGTGTATAAGTGTAATTAGGAACAAAACATGCATCTAGACTTAGATATAAACATAATTCCAAATTAATTAACTCCATGTGGATTAAATCCCGACCTTGTTGGGTAAAACTGCATCGACCATCCTCGCTACTCAATAGTAGTGCAGGCTTGGACCCGTTCAATTATTGGCGCCGTTGTCGGGGAGTTAGACGGTCTTAGCTATATATCTAACTATTTGTGTGTGTTTTTTTTCTTTCCTTATGTTTTTCTAATTTTATGTGTCAATTACTTTTAGGTAGATGAAAATGAAGTGGATGAGGTTCATATTGAACCTCAAGTACAAAGAAGAGGCTGCCCGCCTCATGACAACATCCCAAACCCTACCCCACCTCCTCTAAGGGAAGCACACCGGGTGTTGCCCAATGAAGGCTACGCAAGTGCATATGTCTCACCTCGGATTCGGGCAGGCAATTTTCAAATAACCAATGTCATGCTTACTCTATTGGAACAAAGGGGTTTCTTCACCGAAGCTCCACATCAGAATGCATATAAGCATCTCAAAGGTTTTGTAGACACGTGATGGGGGAGCAAGCAACCGAATGTATCTGAGGACGCTTTGAGGTTAATGCTTTTTCCCTTTCTCACTTAGAGGGAAGACTTTGGATTGACTTGAGAGGTTACCCAACCATTCCATCACCACTTGGGATGCGTTGGCCAAGAAGTTCATAGCAAAGCTATTTTCTCCGGGACATATGGCAACATTGAGAGATGAAATCCCTGCTTTTAAACAAGAGCCAAATTAACCGTTACATGAGATTGGGGAACGGTACCGGACAATGGTCAAAGAATGCCCCAACAACGATATGACTGAGGCAATGATCCAACAAACCTTTTATAAGGGGATCAACACAACTAACCAGTGTGTGGTGAATCATCTCACATGGGGTAACTTCATGAACACGCCATATTCAGAAGCATGTGAAATATTAGATGAGATGGCAGACACATCCTCAGCTTGTCAAAGTAGAGCCAGCGTTCCTCAGGGTAACCCTAATATTATCCACCTTGACAAGGAGCTTCATGATCATGGGCAGGCCACAAAAGAGTTGACAACCACTATGAATCAGTTGGACAAGGCTCAACTTCAGCAGGTTCAGGGGCCAAAGCAAGTAAATGCCATGGAAGGAGTGAATGTAATGGTTAACAAGAGGAGACAAAGAGGTCAACAAGTTCAACACAATCAGGATCAATTTGAGCAAAGTGGTAGTGGGTACAACCAAGATGACTCTTATGACAATCAAAGTGAAGAGGTTAAATATGTGAACAATTACCAAGGTTAACGGAGAAATGCTCCAAATCAACAACAATGGAGATCACATGGAAAAAAATCAAAATCTGGGCAACCAAGGCCAAGGGAACTGGAATAGTGGCAACAACAACAATCTGAACGATTGGGGGAACAACAATCAAAACTGGAAAAATCAAGGAAATAACCAAGGAAATTGGGGTGGCATAAATAATAGTAATTGGGGAGGCAATGGAAATCAAGGGGGTTGGAACAACAATAATCAAGGAAACCTGGGGTCGGGCTTTCAAAGACCCCCGATGTATCAACAATCCAACAACCTACCTCCATATCTGTCACAAGGGAAAAGTTCTTCCAACAATGAGATGGGACGGATAGAGAGCATGTTCAAGAAAATGATGGAATGAAACGCCGACTCCGATGCCCAAATAGCCTCCCACAACACTTCTATCCGCAACTTGGAAGTCCAAATGGGTCAAATTTATCAAGCCTTGAATACTCTCCCTAAGGGGACACTACCAAGTGACACGGTAGTAAACCCGAAGGATGGGAATAATACAGGTCATGCTATGGCGGTGACTACAAGAAGTGGTGGAGGTGGAGTTTCTAGTACCTCTAATCCAAGAAAGGTTGTGAATGAAGATGTGGTAGTGCAAGAAGATGATGAGCCAAGTAATGATGTGCAAGTGAACGATGAAGTGAGGATAGACATTGATGAAAACGTGGAGGAGACACAAGATGATGTGAACCCATCTAGGGAACACGTGATAGACATACCGGATCCGGTAGTGCCCAAAGCCAAGGTTCCTTTGCCAAGGACTCATCCACCATATCCTCAAAGGCTAGCAAAGAAAAACAATGAGAACCAATTCAAGAAATTCATTGATATGATGAAAAATTTGTCCATAAATGTTCCTTTGGTTGAAGCTCTCGAGAAAATGCCGGGATATGCCAAGTTCAAGAAGAGGTCAATGAAATGTGAGACAGTCAAAATGACACATCAAGTGAGTGCCATTGTGCTTTCCATGGCTCCAAAGCTAGAAGACCCCTGTGCCTTTACAATCTATTGGTGGTGCCGATTTCGCCAAAGCCTTGTGTGACTTGGAAGCGAGCATTAATTTGATGCCATATTAAGTGTTCATGTCACCACCAAAATTCCCAACCGTCGGGATCGTGATGGCGTCTAACGTCATACTCTCTAGGCAAGCCAATGTTAGAATTTAACTAACTGTTTTCTTTTAAATTTAAATGAATATAAGTAAACAGTTTAAAACATATGATCACAACTACGGAATAAAATAAATCCTGCTTAACCACAAACTATTCTACCACCCAGAACTAGTGTCACAATTCACGAACGTTCTATGAATAACTACAAATAGTGGTCTGAAAGAAAAGTACATCTGTCTCGAAAGAAAATAAAATAGTAATGAAGAACATAGAAGGGGACGACAGGGCCTGCGGACGCCTGCAGGACTACCTTGGGTCTCCTGAATTAATATCTGCGACCGACCTCTCGATCAGCCACAATTAGCTCCAAAATCTGCACAGAAAGTGCAGAGTGCAGTATCAGTATAACCGACCCCATGTACTGATAATGTCGAGCCTAACATCGACAAGGTAGTGACGAGGCTATGGCGGGGCGTTTATAATATAACTCGTACATAGTGTATAATAGAACAAAAGGAAATACAAAACTAAATGAAATAGTAACTTGCAGTAAATAACCAAGTAACCCATCTACCTTTCCAGTACGCAGCTATAACCAATCCTTAAGAGAATTTCCATGTAACAGAATTAAATCACGGTAGGAGACGAATATGAAACAAAAACAACAAAACAAGGCAGTGTGCATTCCGATCCCATCATATAACCAGTAGCAATATGAACACTCTCCCTTTTTACGCCTTGTTGCGGCGTGCAACCCGATCCCACCTGTCCACCCATATTACTCCTCAATATATATCACCCTTATTCCTCCTGTTGTGGCGTGCAACCCAATCCCACCTGTCCACCCTTATTACTCCTTGTTGCGGCGTGCAACCTGATCCCACCAGACAATCACATTTCATCCTTATTCCTCCTCAATTTACCACCCTTATTCCTCTTGCTGCGGCGCGCAACCTGATCCCACCACGTCAGTACCAATTACACAATAATAATAAGTGTTTCACAATTTAAATCAAAATCCTCCACAATATTTATGTCTCGACCAATGCAAACGAAAAGCAATACAATCAAGAAACTTCACCAATTAATGCTACACAGCGAGACCAATTGAAATATGCTATGAAACACCGACATGCCAGCTTAAACCAACAATGTAACATGATGAAACCACAGAAAACAAATAATATTTCAAATAAGAAACAATATCTAACAGAAAGCAATTAGACATAGAAGAATCAATAAGCATGAAACAGTTAAGACAAAAAGATAGTAAATTGGGAACGAGGAAGGGAACAGGATAAACGAATAATTTGGCGGCGCATAGGTACTCGTCGCCTCACCTATACTCCACACGCATGAAAATTCACATAGCAATTAAGTTGGGGATTCCTAATCCCTCAAGTCAAAATTAGACCAAACACTTACCTCAATCTGACGACCAATTCAACGCTCAAATATCGCTTTTCCTTTAGAATTCACCTCTAACCCACTCGTATCCAATCATAATTAGTTCAATATCATCAATTATTGCTAAAGGAACTAACTTTAATGTAAAATTATGGTTTTCCTAAGTTTTCCCAACAAAAGACAAAAATTGACTCCGGGCCCGCTAGGTCGAATCTCGAAGTTCCGACCAAAACCCGTTTACCCATTCCCCCCGAGCCCGGATATACTATTGGTTTTGGAATCCGACCTCAATTCGAGGTCTAAATTCCCAAATTTTGAAATTCCTAAGTTCTACTAAAAAATCCCTAATTCTACCATGTAAATTCTAGATTCTAGGTTGAAATCTTGTAAAACGTTGTAAGAGATTGAAAGAAATTAGTTAGGAATCACTTACCTATGATTTGGAGAAGTTTTGGTCTTTGAAAAATCACCTCTTGAGTTTTAGGGTTCAAAATATTGAAGAATGAATGAAAACTCCTGTCTAAGTCCCTTTTACCCAGTTGCGGATGTCGCATTTGTGACCAAAGCTTCGCAATTGCGAAGCTCGCAAATGCGAAGGGGTCATCGCAAATGCGAGATCCTTCACATTTCCGCTGCCTTCGTATTTGCGACAATTATGTCACATTTGCGACTACTAACCCATCGCATTTGCGGGCAGGAGGTCACATTTGCGATCATGGCCTTTCCTGGACACTCTTTGCAATTGCGAAGTAAATCTCGCATATGCGAGAATCAAGCTGGCCTAGGCTTCTTCGCATTTGCGATTAAAATTTCGCATTTACCAGGCCTGTTTTGCTAGCATTTGCGAAGCCTGATCTCGCAATTGCGAGATCAGAGGCCTGCATCAGACACCAGACACCAGCTATGTTTTTCTGAGTTCTAAACACTCTGTAGCCTATCCGAAACTCACTCGAGACCTCGGGGCTCCAAATCAAACATTCACGCAAGTCTAAAACATCATACGAACTTGCTCGTGTGATCAAATCAGAATAAATAACACCTAAAACTACGGATTTAGCATAAAAACTCATGAATTTCTCAAGAACATTTCAAAATTACTATCTTCTCAACTAGACGTCCAAATCACGTCAAATCAACTTTGATTTCCACCATATTTCACACATATGACTTACATATTATAATAAATCTGTATCGGGATCTGGAACCAAAATACGGGCCCGATACCAATGAGTTCAAAGATAAATCAATTTCTTTAATTCCTTTAAATTCCAATCTAACAATTTTCATCAAAAATTCATTTCTCGAGCTAGGGACCTCGGAATTCGATTCCGGGCATACGCCCAGTCCCATATTTTTCTGCGGACCTCTCGGGACTGTCGGAACACAAGTCAGAATCCATTTACTCAAAATATTGACCAAAGTCAAATAAAAAGTTAATTTTTAACTCCTAATAATTATTATTTCATATATTTTCACATAAAGGCTTTCCGGATTCACGCCCGGACTACACACGTAAATCGAGGTGAATAATAAAAAAATATTTTTAAGGCTAACGAGCCCGGAATGGAGTCTTAAATCATAAGATGACCCTTTGGGTAATCACAATCTCCACCTCTAAAACAAACGTTCGTCCTATAACGGACATAGAAAAGTACCTAAATTGGCAAACAAATGTGGATATCTACTCCGCATGTACGACTCGTACTCCCAAGTAGCTGCCTCAACAGGATAACCTCTCCATTGCACTCAAACTTATGGGTAACTCTTTGACCTCAACTGACGAACCTGCCGGTCGAAAATGGCTACCGGCTCCTCCTCATAAGTCAAATCCTTGTCCAATTGGACAAAGCTGAAATCTAACACGTGGGACGGGTCACCATGATACTTCCGGAGCATAGACACATGGAATACCGGATGAACTAAGGATAACCCTGGAGGCAACACAAGTATATAAGTTACCTCCCCCACTCTCTCGAGGATCTCAAACGGCCTGATATACCTAGGGCTCAAGTTGCCCTTTTTCCCAAATCTCATAACACCCTTCATGGGCGATACCCGAAGTAATACCCTTTCTCAACCATGAATGCCACATCACGAACTCTACAGTAAGCATAACTCTTTTGCCTGGCCCGAGCTATACGAAGTCGATCCTGTATAATCTTGACATTGTCCAAGGCCTCCTGAATTAAGTCTGTACCCAACAATCGAGCTCCCGACTCAAACCATCCAACATGCCATACGCACCGCCTACCATATAATGCCTCGTAGGGAGCCATCTGAATGCTCGACTGGTAGCTATTGTTGTAGGCAAACTCCGCTAACAGCAAGAACTGATCCCAAGAACCCCAAAAGTCTATAACATAGGCACGAAAGATGTCCTCCAAGATCTGAATAGTACGCTCGGACTGCTCGTTCGTCTGAGGATGGAATGTTGTTCTCAACTCAACCTGCGTACCCAACTCACGATGTACTTCCCTCCAAAAGTGAGAGGTAAATTGCGTACCTCGATCGGAAATGATAGATACGGGCACACCGTGAAGGTGATCAATCTCCCGAATGTTAGTCTCTGCCAACCGCTTCGAAGAGTAAGTACTTGCCACAAGAATGAAATGCGTTGACTTAGTAAGCCTATCCACAATAACCTAAACAGCGTCGAACTTATTCTGAGTCCGTGGGAGCCCAACAATGAAATCCATAGTGATACCCTCCCAGTTCCACTCAGGAATCTAAATCTGCTGAAGCAAACCACCGGGTCCCTGATGCTCATACTTCATCTGTTGACAATTCAAGCAACGAGCCACATAAGCGACAATATCCTTCTTCATCCTTCGCTACCAATAATGCTGCCGCAGGTATTGGTACATCTTGGCAGCACCAGGTGAAAAGAGTACTTAGAACTATGAGCCTCCTCAAGGATCAACTCATGAAGCCCATCAACATTAGGCACACACACTCGACCCTGAATCCTTAAAACACTGTCGTCTCACACTGTAACCTGTTTGGCACTATCGTGTCGAACTGTGTCCCTAAGGACCATCAAGTGAGGGTCATCATACTATCGATCTCTGATTCACTCAAATAAGGAAGACCGAGCGACTGTACAAGCTAAAACACGGTTGGGCTTTGAAATATCCAACCCCACAAACTGATTAGCCAAGGTCTGAATGTCAGAAGCTAGCGGTCTCTCACTGACTGGAATGAATGCTAGGCTACCCATACTTACTGCCTTCCTACTCAATACATCGGCCACCACATTGGCCTTTCCCACATGGTATGATATAGTGACATCATAGTCTTTCAATAGCTCTACCCATCTCCTCTGCCTCAAATTGATATACTTTTGTTGAACAAGTACAGAAGGTTGCGATAATCCATGAAAACCTCACACGGAACACCATAAAGATAGTGCTTCCAAATCTTCAATGCGTGAACAATGGCTGCCAACTCTAAATCTTGGACCTTCAACTGCCGAGACGCATATGCAACCACCATGCCTTCCTGCATTAATATCGCTCCGAGCCCGACTCGGGAAGCATCACAATATACTGTGAAAGATCCTGAGCCTAATGGCAATACTAACACTAGTGCTGAAGTCAAGGCTGTCTTGAGCTTCTGAAAACTTGCCTCGCACTCGTCTGACCATTTGAATGGAGCACCTTTCTGAGTGAATTTAGTCATTGGGGATGCTATAGATGAAAACTCCTCCACAAAACAACGGTAATAACCTGCCAAACCTCTGCTGATACGATGTGAACCAAGAAAGCTACTGAATCTAACCACAACTCGCACTTTGAAAATTTAGCATACAACTGATTGTCCCTCAAGGTCTGAAGCGCTACCCGGAAGTGCTGCTCATGCTCCTCCCGATTGCGGGAGTATATTAGATTGTCATCAATGAACACTATTACGAAGGAATCCAGATAAGGCTTGAACACCCGATTGATCAAGTCCATAAATGTTGCTGGGGCATTAGTCAAACCAAAAGGCATCACCAAAAATTCATAGTGCGCATACCTCGTCCGAAAAGCTGTCTTAGGGACATCGGATGCCCTAATCTTCACCTGATGGTAGCTCGATCTCAAATCAATCTTCGAAAACACCCTGTCACACTGAAGCTGATAAAACAAATCATTAATTCTTGGCAAAGGTACTTATTCTTGATAGTGACTTTGTTCAACTGTCGGTAATCTATACACATCCTCATCGATCCATCCTTTTTCTTCACGAACAGAACCCGTACACCCCAGGGCGAGACACTAGGTCTAATGAAACCCTTATCAAGCAAATCTTGCAGCTGTTCCTTTAATTCTTTCAACTCGGATAGGGCCATTCGGTATAGAGGAATAGAAATGGGCTGAGTGCCCGAAGCCACATCAATGCAAAAATCGATATCCCTGTCGAGTGGAATCCCCGGCAGGTCTGCGGAAAATAACTCGGGAAACTCACGAACCACATGCACTGAATTTATAGAAGAAACCTCAACACTGGAATTACGAACATGAGCCACATAGGCCAAACACCCCTTCTCGACCTCGCGACGAGCCTTCGTATAAGAAATAACCCTGATGGAGGAATGACTAGGAGTCCCTCTGCACTCTAACTGAGGCAACCCCAACAAAGCTAAGGTCACTATCTTGGCGTGACAGTCCAAGATAGCATAATAAGGTGACAACCAATCCATACCCAATATGACATCAAAATCAACCATATCCAGGAGCAAAAGATCTACACTGGTTTCAAGACCCTCGATAACGACCACACACGAGCGATACACACGATCTATAACAATAGCATCCCCCACGGGCGTAGACACAAAAATAGGTATGCTCAAGGAATCATGGGTCACAACCAAATACAAAGCAAAAAAAGATGACACATAAGAGTAAGTAGACCCTGATAAAAAAAACTGAAGTATCTCAATTGCAAACTGAAATAGTACTTGTGATGACAACATCAGAGGACGCCACCTTAGGTCTGGCCGGAAATGCAAACAATCGGGGCTGGGCTCCACCACCCTGAACCATGTCTCTAGGACGACCTGTGACAGGCGGACCTCCACCTCTAATAATCTAGCCCCTACCTTTAGCTACCTGACCCCTACCCCTGGCTGGCTAGGTAGGTGGTGATGCAGCCGGTGCCGGAACTATAGCACGATAATGTTGGTACTGAGGCTGATTACCCGCCAATCTCGAATAAGCTCTCCGAATATGCCCAAAGCCACCATACTCAAAGCATCAATCCTGATACTATGGTTGTGATAACTAAGACTGACCTTGACAAGATGACTGACCACAGTAATAACTCTGAAGATGTGGTGCACTATAGACTGGCTGAGCAGAAGGAGGCATATAAGAACCACAGCTCCCAGATGCACCTTGAGATACCAGAGTGCTGAATGAAATGGCCTAGGAGGATGGCCTCTACCAAAAACACCCCTGCCTCCAGATGAGGCACCGCTGAACACACATGAATGGCGAGGTCTCTTATCTGACCCTTGACCTCCCAATCCAAGAACCATCTCCACTCGCCGGGCCATATTGGCCGCATCCTGGAAGGATATCTCGCTCCCTGTCTCCTTAGCCATCTGCAATCGGATAGGCTGAGCAAGACCCTCAATAAAACTCCTAACCCTCTCTCTCTCTCTGTGGGTAGAAAAAGAGTAGCATGACGAGCCAAATCCACGAAATGGGTCCCATACTGCGTAACAGTCATGCTTCCCCATTGGAGATGCTCAAACTGACGGCGGCACTCCTCTCTAGTAGTGATAGGTAGAAACTTCTCCAAAATAATATGTGAAAACTGATCCCAAGTAAGAGCAGGTGACCCAGCCGGTCTAGTCAATAGATAATCCCTCCACCATTTCTTGGCAGAACCAGTCATCTGGAAAGCAGCAAAATCGACCCCATTGGTCTCCAAAATACCCATGTTCCAAAGAACCTCATGACACCTATCAAGGTATTCCTGGGGATCCTCTGAAGTCGCACCGCTGAAATAAACAGGCAAAAGCTTGATGAACCTATCCAGTCTCCACAAAGCATCGGAGGACATAATTGTCCCACCAGCGAGTGGTGCTGCAACAATTGGCCGAACTACCCCGATTTGATGGGCTGCTAGGGTCTGAATCTAAGGAGTAATCTGCTCCGAAGTGTGGGTAGCACGAGTCTCCTCCTCCAGCCTAAGATACGACTGCTGCCGCGGGGAATGCGCCAGTCTGGCTACACTCTCCATGATGCCCACTAGTCAGACCAAGGAATCCTGAAGCACCGAGGTAGCAATAAACCCCTTTAGGACCTAAGATGGTCCCGCCGGAACGGTCTGAGCTGTAGTCCCTTCATCAAGCTCTATCTGGGGCTCCGCAGCTGGAGCTGTTGCCTGAGCACTAAGCTGAGTCCTGCCCTTTCCTAGGCCTCTGCCCCTAGTAGGAGCTGCTACAGCTGGAGGATCATGTTTCTTGTCAGCGGAAGAAGAGGCACGTTTTCTCGCCATCTTCCAGAGAATAAGAATAGAAGAGTTCAATCAGTATTTGGGATAACAAGAATCGCACGACAGAGTATAAATAAAGTGAACTTGTTCCTAGCTTTATAGCCTCTGAGAGATAAGTATAGACGTCTCTGTACCGATCCCTCAGACTCTATTAAGTTTGTCCGTGAATTGTGAGACCTAGGAAACCTAGTGCTTTGATACCAACTTGTCACGACCCAAATTCCCAAACCATCGAGATCGTGATGGCGCCTAACATCAGACTCACTAGGCAAGACAATGTTAGAATTTAACTAATCGTTTTCTTTTAAAATTAAATGAATATAAGTAAATAGTTTAAAATATATGATCACAACTGCGGAATAAAATAAATCCTGCTTAACCACAAACTATTCTATCACCCAGAACTTGTGTCAGAATTCACGAATATGAATAACTACATATAGTGTTCTAAATGAAAAGTACATCTATCTTGAAAGAAAATAAAACAGGAATGAAAAACATAGAAGGGGACGCCAGGGCCTGCGGACGCCTGCAGAACTACCTTGGGTCACCTAAATGAATATATGCGACCGACCTCTCGATCATCCACAATCAGCTCCAAAATCTGCACAGAAAGTGCAGAGTGCAGTATCAGTATAACCGACCCCATGTACTGGCAAGTGCCGAGCCTAACCTCGACAAGGTAGTGACGAGGCTACGGCGGGGCGTTTATAATATAACATGTACACAGTGTATAATAGAACAAAAGGGAACACTAAACTAAATGAAATAGTAACTTGCAGTAAATAACCAAGTAACCCAACTACCTTTCCAGTACTCACCTATCACCAATCCTTAAGAGAATTTCCATGTAACAGAATTAAATCACGGTAGGAGCTGAATATGAAACAAAAACAACAAAACAAGGCAGTGTGCATTCTGATCACATCATATAATCAGTAGCAATATGAACACTCTCCCTTTTTACTCCTTGTTGTGGAGTGCAACCCGATCCCACCTGTCCACCCATATTACTCCTCAATATATATCACCCTTATTCCTCGGGTTGTGGCGTGCAACCCGATCCCACCTGTCCACCCTTATTACTCCTTGTTGTGGCATGCAACCCGATCCCCCCAGACAATCACATTTCATCCTTATTCCTCATAAATTTACCACCCTTATTCCTCCTGGTGCGGGGCGCAACCCGATCCCACCACGTCAGTACCAATTACACAATAATAATAAGTGTTTCACAATTTAAATCAAAATCCTCCACAATATTTATGTCTCAACCAATGCAAACGGAAAGCAATACAATTAAGAAACTTCACCAATTAATGCTACACAACGAGGCCAATCGAAATATGCTATGAAACACCGAAAGGCTAGCTTAAACCAACAATGTAACATGATGAAACCACAGAAAACAAATAATATTTCAAATAAGAAACAATATCTAACAGAAAGCAATTAGGCATAGAAGAATCAATAAGCATGAAATAGTAAAGACAAAAAGATAGTAAATTGGGAACGGGGAATGGAACAGGCTAAACAAATAATTTGGCGGCGTATAGGTACTCGTCACCTCAACTATATGCCACACACATTCAAATTCACATAGCAATTAAGTCGGGAATTACTAATCCCTCAAGTCAAAATTAGACCAAACACTTACCTCAATCCGACGGCTAACTCAACGCCCAATTATCGCTTTTCCTTTAGAATTCACCTCCAACACACTCGTATCTAATCATAATTAGTTCAATATCATCAGTTATTGCTAAAGGAACTAACTTTAATGCAAAATTATGGTTTTCCTAAGTTTTCCCAACAAAGGACACAAATCGACCCCGGGCCCGCTTGGTCCAAACTCGAGGTTAAGACCAAGACCCGTTTACCCGTTCTCCTCGAGCCTGGATATACAATTGGTTTTAGAATCTGACCTTAATTCGAGGTCTAAATCCCCAAATTTCAAAATTCCTAAGTTCTACCAAAAAATCCCTAATTCTACCATGAAAATTCTAGATTCTAGGTTGAAATCTTGTAAAACGTTGTAAGAGATTGAAAGAAATTAGGTAGGAATAACTTACCTATGATTTGGAGAAGTTTTGGTCTTTGCAAAATCGTCTCTTGAGGTTTAGGGTTCGAAAAATTGAAGAATGAATGAAAAATCCCGTCTGAGTCCCTTTTACCCATCTGCGGATGTCGCATTTGCGCCCAAAGCTTCGCAATTGTGAAGCTCGCAAATGCGAAGGGGTCATCACAAATGCGAGATACTTCACATTTCAACTGCCTTCGCATTTGCGACAATTATGTCGCATTTGCGACTACTCGCCTATCGCATTTGCGGGCAGGAGGTCCCATTTGCGATCTTGGCCTTCCCTGGACACTCTTCGCCATTGCGAAGAAAATCTTGCATTTGGGAGAATCATGCTTGCCCATGCTTCTTTGAATTTGCGATAAAAATCTCGCATTTACGAAGCATGTTATGCTCGCATATGCGAAGCCTGATCTCGCAATTGCGAGATCAGAGGCATGCATCAGACACCAGACACTAGCTATGTTTGTCTGATTCTAATCACTCTGTATCCTACCCGAAACTCACCCAAGCCCTCGGGGCTCCAAACCAAACATTTGCGCAAGTCTAAAAATATCATACGAACTTGCTCGTGCGATCATATCACAAATATTAACACCTAAAACTACGGATTTAGCATCAAAACTCATGAATTTCACAAGAACACTTCAAAATTACTATCTTCTCAACCGGACGTCCGAATCACATCAAATAAACTCTGATTTTCACCAAATTTCACAAATATGACTTAAATATTATAATAAACCCGTACCGGGCTCCTAAACCAATATAAAGGCCCGATACTAACGAGTTCAAAGATAAATCAACTTCTTTAATTCCTTTAAATTTCAGTCTAACAATTTTCATCAAAAATTCATTTCTCGAGCTAGGGACCTCGAAATTCGATTCTGTGCATACGCCCAAGTTCCATATTTTTCTGCGGACCTCCCTGGACCGTCTGAACATGGGTCCGTGTCCGTTTACTCAAAATATTGACCAATGTCAACTAATTCAATTTTTAACTCTCAAAAAATATTATTTCATATATTTTCACATAAATGCTTTCCGAATTCATGCCCGGACTGTGCACGCAAATTGAGGTGAGTATTAAAAATAATATTTTAAGGCTAAAGAGTCCGGAATGGAGTCTTAAATCATAAGATGACCCTTAAGGTCATCACAGTTCAAGACATTAGGTATTGGGCAACCAAGACCTTGTTCTATGAGGTTGCAAATTGACAGACCAAAAAATGAAGAGTCCATTTGGGATAATGGATGATGTGCTAGTTTGAGTCGAGAAGTTCATTCTTCTTACAGATTTTGTGATATTTGATTGTGAGGTTGACTTTGAGGTGCCAATCATATTGGGGAGACCTTTCCTAGCTACATGGAAGGCTTTAGTTGATGTGGAAGTTGGGGAACTCACCTTCCGGGTGGGCGATAAACAAGTTGTGTTCCACGTGTGCAAGTCAATGAGGCAGCCTAATAGCAACGATGTATGCTCATTTGTGGATCTTGTGACTGTGGTGATTGTTGATGACACAAGCGCTATGATTAATGTTGAATACCCTTTAGAAGCTGTGTTGTTGAATCAAGATGAGGATGAGAAGGAAGGCTTGGTAGAATGTGTTAATTCTTTGCAAGGGATGGGGTCATATACATATGGGCCCTGAAAACTTTCCTTGGACCTTGAGAACCGGAAAACTCCAGCAACAAAGCCCTCAATCGAGGAGCTACCCACGTCGGAGTTGAAGCTTTTTCCTTCACACCTCAGGTATGAGTTCTTAGGCCCTTGTTCCACATTAGCTGTTATTCTTTCCTCGTGCTTAACTAACGTGCAGGTAGATTCCACCCTTGCGGTACTTCAAAGGAGGAAGAAGGCAATAGGTTGGACATTGGAGGATATTTGGGTCATAAACCCCGCCTTTTGCATGCACAAAATCATATTGGAGGAAGATTCCAAACCCTCCGTGGAACATCAAACGAGGTTGAATGAGGCCATGCAAGAGGTAGTCAAGAAAGAGATTATCAAGTGGCTAGATGCAGGGGTTGTGTACTTCATTTCTAATAGCTCATGGACTTCGCCGGTACAATGTGTCCTAAAGAAGAGGGCATGACTGTGATCACAAATGATAGAAATGAATTGATCCCTACAAGAATTGTCACCGGCTGGAGGGTATGCATGGATTATAGGAAGCTGAACAAAGTGACCCAGAAAGACCATTCCCCGTTGCAATTTATTTACCAAATATTGGATAGACTTGCCGGACGTGCTTATTATTGCTTCTTGGATGGGTATTCCGGATATAACAAAATTCTTATTGCATCTGAAGACCAAGAGAAAACCACCTTCAGTTGTCCTTATGGAACATTTGCATTCTCAAGGATGCCATTTGGTTTGTGTAATGCACCGGCTACTTTTCAGCGGTGTATGATGGCAATATTCACGGATTTGGTGGAGGACTTCCTAGAGGTGTTCATGGATGATTTCAGTGTTGTGGGGGATTCCTTTGAAGAGTGTTTGCATAATCTTGATAAAGTGTTGGCCCGATGTGAAGAGACCAACTTAGTGCTTAATTGGGAGAAGTGCCACTTTATGGTTGAGGAGGGAATTGTCCTCGGCCATAAGATCTCCAAGAACGGTATTGAAGTGGACAAATCTCCCTCCTCCTACTTCCTTCAAGGGAGTGAGGAGCTTTCTTGGTCACGCAGGGTTTTACCGTAGGTTCATTAGGGATTTCTCAAAAGTAGTGAACCCCTTGTGCAAGTTGTTGGAAAAAGATGCAAAGTTTGTGTTCAATGATAATTTCATGAAAGCTTTTAAGATACTCAAGTATAGGTTGACTACCACTCCCATCATTACCGCACCCAATTGGATCTTACCATTTGAGCTCATGTGCGATGCTAGCGATGCTGCGGTATTGGGGAAAAGAATCAACAAGATATTTCATCCGGTTTATTATGCAAGTAAGACAATGAACGACACCCAAGTCAACTATGCAGTGACCGAGAAAGATCTATTAGCCATTGTCTTTGCCATGGAAAAGTTCTGCCCGTACCTCATGGGTACTAAAGTGATTGTGCACACCGATCACGCGGTACTTCGTTACTTGATGAGTAAAAAGGACTCTAAGGCTAGGTTGATGCGATGAGTTCTTCTTCTACCAGAGTTTGACCTTGAAATCATAGATCGCAAGGGGAGTGAGAATCAAGTGGCGGACCACTTGTCCCCCTTGGATTAGGAGGGGAGGCCCTATGATGGCCTCGAGATCAATGATTCATTTTCGGATGAACAACTCCTTTCCATGTCTTTGACCGGGATGCCTTGGTTCACCGATGTCGCTATTTATTGTTACCAACATTGTCCCGAACTTCTAACCAAAGGAAGAAGCTCAAACAGGATTTCTTGGGTTATTATTGAAATGAGCCATATCTTTTCAAAATTTGCAATAATGGTGTTATCCGGAGATGTGCCGGAAGAAGAACAATTGAGTATTCTTGAATCTTGCCATTCCTCGCCCTATGGTGGTCACCATGGTGGTGCGAGAACTGCTACAAATGTCCTAAGTTGTGGATTTTATTGGACTACATTGTACAAAGATGCTAGCAAGCTTGTTAGGCGTTGTGATGAGGGCCAAATGGGTTATGTGGATTCTGTGGATTACGTTTCCAAATGGGTTGAAGTTGTGGCTTTTCCCAACAATGAGGCACGGAGTATTGTGTCTTTCTTACAGAAAAATATCTTCACAAGGTTCGGCACCCCAAGAGCTATCATTAATGATAAGGGTTCTCATTTTTGCAACAAAGCCTTTGACACTTTACTCTCCTAGTATGGGGTCACTCATAAGGTGTCAACCCCCTATCACCCCTTGGGAAGTGGGCAAGTTGAGGTCTCCAATAGAGAGATCAAGAGCATTCTATCCAAGACTGTCAGCGCAAATCAGACTGATTGGTCAAGGAAACTTGACGATGCTTTATGCGCCTATAGAACAACTTACGAGACTCCAATTGGTATGTCTCCGTACCGGTTGATAGTTGGTAAACCATGTTATCTTCCGGTGGAATTAGAGCACAAGGCCATGTGTGCGCTGAAGAAATTGAACCTTGAATGGGATGTAGCTGCTAATCTCCGAGTAGAGCAACTAAATAAGCTTGATGAGTTCCGGTTCCATGCTTACTCCAGCTCGTCCTTGTATAAGGACAAAATGAAGTATCTACACGATAAGTATATCCAGAACAAATAATTCAAAGAAGGTGACTTGGTTCTTCTATTCAACTCTCGATTACGGATGTTTCCGGGAAAGCTCAAGTCAAAGTGGTGTGGTCCTTTCGAAGTGGTACATGTGACTCTATTTGGTTCTCTAGATTTGAAAAACAAGAGTGGTGAGATATTTAGAGTCACGGGAACCGAGTGAAGCACTACCTTGTCAAGATTTATGACAGCCACGTTGTGGCATTGATCCATTTCAAATGATGATGGTAACATGCGTCGTGCCGCGACGTTAAATCAGGCGCTTCTTGGGAGGCAACCCATGTGTTTTCTTTATTTCTTTCTTTTGATTTTCATCTTAGATTAGGCATTGCTTTGGACTAACTGGTTGTGAAGTGTATGTAGGAATTAGTTTTGCAATGAAGGAAATTGACAAGGAAATATTTGGCTAAGTTGTGAAATTTCACGGACCGCGCCCAAAATTTCGCGGACCGCATAAGCACTTCGCGTCTGCACAAATCTATGAACGGTCGTGTAGCTGAAATGGGCAAAATGCCAACTCTCTGAAGTTAGCCTGTCAAAACTCTTTAAGAGTTCACGGCCGCGATCAAATATTTGCCGACCGCACAAATTGTGCAGCCATGACCAATTTTTTGCAGACCGCGCCCATACATCTGAGGTTGAGCTACAAAAAGGTAAAAAGTGCGGGCCGCGTCAAAATTTCGCGGCCACACTAAGGTAAGTCGGTGGGGTCACTGGGTTTTGAGTATAAATAGAAGTTTTTGGAACTTTTCACACTTTACGAACCCTAAACTTTTAAACACACCTAAAGCATTGTGCACCTTTACTTGGTTTCAATCTCATCCCATTCTCATCAAGTGTAGATTTCCTACCACTTTTCACCACTAGTATGCTCATTTCAATGATTTGATTTTATCTTTTTCTTTTCTTTTCTCTTTGTTTTAATTTTCCTTTTTAGTTAGGGTTAGATTCATGCCAAAATGTCAAAATAAAGCGTAATCTTTGCTTAAAATCATATGGGTAGTGTTTGTATGCATAATGGGGGCTGGGGTTAGTAACTTTGTATGTTTAATTGCTATAATTTTTGGGTAAATAGTAAGAACCCTAGTATTAAGTGTTCATCAGTGCCGACTTCATTTGAATTCGTGGCCGCGCATATTTTTGTGCGGTCCGCGATAGGGTATGCAACCGCGATCAAAACTACGTAGTCCGCGATACCCTATCTACAAGGTATTGATAGTTGATTAGATTTTGCAACCGCGATCACTTTTGTGAGGTCCGCAGTTGGTCTTTCACAGCCTCACTCGCACTCATTTTTGTGCGGTTTGCGGTGGATCAACTTCAGAGAACCAGTAGTCTAAGCTTGGTCTCTTCGCGACCGCACTCATTTTTGTGCGGTCTTCGCTGCCCTGTTCTGAGAAGCATTGTTTTTCATTTCATCAGTAATGCTTAAACACATGTTGAACCCTGTTGATACCCCATTTTTCCTCAAATTATTTTAAACTTGCATATATACCTTCAAAATAAGTTTTTATAACAATTTGTATTTTTCCATAATTTTCCCATGTTTTATTTAATTTATTTTAATTTACCCAACATTTTTATCTCTAATAATTAATTATAAATTGCATTACAAATTATTTCTAAAGCATCTCTTTAAATATATCATTTTTTGTCCTATTAAGACCAATTATTTCACAATTAGCCGAATTGGCACTATTTGGCTATAATTGCAATAACTTTGTAATTATAGCCTAATTATATATTTTGTGCTATTTCTACTCAATAATTAGTCATTTATATTTTTAATATTGATTAATCATTCTAATTTAATTTATTAAGCATCAACTTCATTATTTATAATTATTAGCCATTTTTATAGATTATTTATCTATTTTTATGGAGTATTTAACAAATAGCCACCTTTAATTTTAATTTTAGCCTAATTAACATGGACCCCTAACCCATTAAATTAGCCCAACTACCCAGCCCAATCCTCACAAATATACCCGGCCCAATCCCCCTTTGATCTGAGTCGTTGATTAATTCAAATCAACGACCCAGATCTCACCTTTCCTTAATTAACCCCTAAACGACTACCCCCCCTCCCCTTCTCACTTCCCCGTCTCAGTTCTCACCCGTCTCTCTGATCCTCTCAACTCTCTCTAGAACCTTCGTTCCCTAAGCTCTATCTCTCCCCTCTCTTGCCACCTCCTCACCGGAAACCATGAATTTTCCTCTTCTCATCGACCTTATGGCTCCTTCTTTCATACCTGTGTCACCGGTGGAGGCTCTCAAGTGACCCTGAGGTGGTTCACTCCCATTACCAGTCTCATGCCATATTTTATGGCCACATATGGCCTTTCGAGTAAGATCTCAACATTTTCCGGCCAAGGGCCAGTGATATTTTAAGCTTCTTCCCCTTCTCTGGGTTTTCTCTGGAAACCCTAGCTTTAAGATCTTTCAATATTTTTAGATCTGTAGTAGATCTATGTGTATCTTAAGGTTTTCACATGTTTTCTTCCAAAATCTCATGTTTTATGAACGATTCTTCATCTTTCAAAAACAAGGGTTTCTTAACCCCTTTCAAAACGCTTTCTCTTCTGATTTTTAGTACTAACCTATGATTCTCAGTATGTTTTTTAAACGTCTGCTTAAGTCTTCTCTTTTGTCCGAGTTATTCTATTGAAACCCCAATTTTTTGGGTTTGAGTTCGTCTTGTTTGCTATGTTTAGCTAATCTGTATGATTCTTCTGGACTTTCTATGTGTTCTATGCTTCTTGCTCTAAATTGTGGTTAGGGTTTCTGAATCTCTACTATTTCTCTAATTACTTGCTTAGGGTTTTTTCTGATTTTCGTGCTATTTATTATTTAGTAAGTCTGATTATTCGTTTAATGGTTGTTCACCTAATACTCTCTACTGATTCTGTGCATTTCTTCGTATAACTGTGATATTTTCCTCGAATCTATGATTTTGTGTATGTTTATTAGAATTATGTACTGAATTTCGAATTACTTCCTTACTTGTTTGGTACTTTCCTTAGTTAGTGCTGATTCCCTGTGATTTTCAACCTTATTCGTGATTCTTTGAACTAATTTTCAGAATTAAAATTGTACTCTACTTTATTTATGTGCACAAATATGCTGTTAATTATTTAACATGTGCTTTCCTTACTTGAAATATTCTGTACTTAGTCTTTATTACATGGCACAAGCTTTTACTACTTCTATTATGGTAAAATCAGTCTTATACGTGATTCTTTTCCTTATTTGATACAACTTGTACCCGTTTGAACTATGACTCCCTAATTAAAGGGAGTCCGAGTCTTTAATTGATTTTGATTTGTATTATTTCTATAACTGTGCTAAGTTAGTACTTATTACCTTATTTTCCTGCCTGTTCTCAAACTATAAATACCTCTACTCTCATTAGCATAAGACACGTACATATACAATGTTTTAAGCTCTCTCCTACACACACACACATAATCTCTTTCTTCTCTCACTGTTTACTTGTTATTCAGTCGGCTGAAAGCCAAGACTGAGTGACTATACTTCTCTACTGCTCTCCTGCTCTACTGTTTTACTCCTCTACACACCACTGCTCTACTTCTCTTCACTTTACTGCTCTTCACTCTTCACTCATTCTTTCATTCAATTGGTATGTTTTAAGTTTAAGTTTACAGCATCCAAAATAATATGTTTCTGTTTGTATTGCACTTCCTTTTGTTTCTCTTATGCTTCTACTTGTGGTTCTGTTGTTTACCTTGCAATTAACATGCCCATTTTACCCTGTGATTACCTTTTCCCTTTAGTTCAACATGTTTACTGCTTTCTTACATGTTTCACTACAATTCTACCTTACCCCATAATTCCCAACACATTATAAGCATGTACTTATGACACTTAGTTACTATGTAATCCTGAACCCTTCCCCCTAAACCTAATGTGTTACTATGTTTATTATGTATTTCCTCTTTTCCACCCCCTCAATCTAATACTGTTAAGTTTCTGCCCTGAACATCTTTTTCTATGGTTGTTTTAAATTCTGTGGTACTTCCCTGGTGTTAACTTGTATGCAAGTATGCTTTCATATGTGACCTACTTGTCCCCAACCCCCCTCTCTATGTCTGTGTCTGTTTCCTGAACTATGTATGCAGATTTGGCTTTGAGTTGCTGGTAGTCCTGCTTCTTTTCTTTCAAAATGTTTTTCACTAAAGGCAAACTCTTCTATTGTTTTCCCAAAATCTATTTCAAACTAGTCACTTTCAAAACTGTTTTCCCAACTCAACTCTTTCAAAACTATGTCAAGCACTCTCACATACTCTTAAAAGTCTAGGTTCTGCCCCCTAATGTGTGACTGCTTAGGGACCCCATGAGCTCCCTCTGAACTCTGACACATTAAAGCTGGCCCTTTCACACTGCACTTACTCAAGTTTGGTTATGAATCTGGGTGTGAGCACTGCCCGGGATCCCTTGAGATCCTTAGGGAAATTTTACACGTCTGGATCATGTGAAAGGATGTGAACCAATGGCATTGAGGTATTCTGGAAATTCTGGGCCTATCAGTAGGCTCCCTATAGCATAAATTCTTCTTTTCTTATTTCAATTATGTAATTTGTGCAAATGGTCTGTAATAATTATTGTAAAAACTTTTTGTGGATGGATAGTAAAAGGGGATGGGTGTTATGCATGCTAAAAGGGTAGAAATCATGCTCTAGGCTTTACTTTCTATTTGCGCAATAGAAATCCTGTGTAGGACTCATGTATTCAATGCATGCATTAGAAATCATGCCCCTTTAGGTACCATGTTTACTGTTTCAGCATATGCACCTCTATATCACTTAGAAAATTCTGTGTTAAAATGTGCTAATAACTAGTACCTTACCATTATGTTATACGCTGCCATGCACACTTAGAAATCCTGCCTTAGGATAAAAACAACGCTAATAAATAGGTCATTCCATCTCTTCTGCATATTCTGAAAGCATGTTCAAATGTTGCAATACTTATGCATTTAGAAAAAAAATCCCGCTTATGTCCTACATTACTCTGCATTTTTCTGTGCATTAGATACCATGCCTTTAGGATCACATTCATATCCGCTTAGGCATCTCTAGTTTAATTATTGATAAAAAAATAGATTCACACAGTTGGTAATAATTACTGAATTCTGAACATTTAGAACAACATGTTTAGTGATACAATTCAAACAGTTTTCTCTAAGTAACTCTAATAACCGAAACGTTGTCTTACACCTAGGCAAGCCTTAGGTACTGAAGTTGTAAAACTGGAAAAACGCTTCTTTATGTATGCTGCTCAACTATCAACAGGTTAAAAATCAGTAGGCGAAACTGATTAGGTCTCCCTCTCTGAATTATGGAACACATATGTTTCTCTGTTATATTCTAAAATCACCTAGATACTATGCCTTAGGATTCTGAAACTAAATATGGACCTTAGCTATGCATGAGTCGTGTTGTCTATGTGCATTACTTGTGGAGGTATATTTGAGCCTTCTATATGTTTTCTATGTTTCCCCTTTAATTGCAGTCCTATTTGTTTTTACTTGTTGCCTTAGTATTTTGCCTTTAAAATTGAGGGTCTGCCTAGAACATCCCTTATAGGTAGAAGTCCTAAACTCCTCTACGACTATTAGGAAGGGACGGGTAACAACACGCAATAGAGGTCGTTGACCAACACTCGTTTTTAATTACCTTTACGGGGTAAGAAGGGTAGATATGGATATGATAACCAGTGCGCTAATACCACGTGTAGCCCCTATTTGAGGAGTGACATACCAGGTATTGCATTGATGTGATCCATATAACAAACAACCTAAGACACCCCACACGCATGTTTATATTATAACTCTTTCAAAACTTTTACTTAGCTATTAAACATTTTCAAACTTAGTAACACATGTGTACTTAGACTGCGAATCCTTCAAAAACTACCTTCTCTTTTTAAACATTAATTGACTATCTTCTACTTGTATAAATTCACAAAAGTTGTTTGGTCGGGATCCACAATTGTGGATTCTGAGGGGTGCCTAACACCTTCCCCTTGGGATAACTTCAAGCCCTTATCTCTGGTTATCAAACTTGTTTGTAAATGACCCCCCCCCCCAAATAGGTGCCCTAACACACCTTAACTCATTAGGTGGCAACTCTTCAAAACTTTCAAACCCCTTTCCCAAAAGGAAACGAGTTGTCCCAACAATGTCAAAAACCCTTGACCGACCCCGAAAGGAGTTGGAAAAAGAGGACAGCATGGCGACTCTGCCGGGGACTTAGGCTTTTACCATTTTCAAACCTCTTTGTGAATTTGTACCTCTCCCTTTTTTCCTTTATGTGCAATTACTTGTATATTTCTTTCAAGAATTTTATTTTCTTCAAAAAACAAACTGACATGTTTTCTTGTTGCCTTCCTTTGTTACCCCTTTTAAATTATAACTTTTGTATTTACTACTTTCGTAACCTGCAAATACATGACTACATGTTTTACTGCTTATTGCATAATCATTATTCAACATCATACTCCACTCGCCAAAACAAATCCTATAGCAACGCTTGATGAGTGATTGCGCCCTTCTTATTTTATCACCCCTAAATTCGGAAAGGCTTATTTGCGGTAAAACTAGTCGATCAACGGTGCAGTCGACGGTTCCGTGCCTTTCCCCCTTGAGTTGTCCGCTCAAGGGTACCAGTCAAAAACCCCTATAGAAACCTTACTTCGTTATACTGCTGCACGCATCATGGTAAAACCTAGCCAGGCTAACGTGTTGTCCGCACAACGGCCTTTAAGACAACCTTGTCCAAGTCCACTAGGTTTTCATAATCCCAACGGACGCCATCACATTCTGTGCATTTATTTGGGGAACTAAATGCTTGCATGTTAATCATACGTGTATAAATAGTCGAGTCTGGTGGGGGTAAGAGCCTAACTACTTTGTCTTACAGAATATGAGGCACGAAGTCCCTAGATTCGGCATGGTCACCAACATCCACCCAAAGCTTCTAAACTGGTGGGAGGACCTGCATTCTAGCAAAAAAACACTCTTCAAGAAATATTTGGGTAATCTACCGTCCCTCCTGGACATCCAACCTAACAACATGATGATAGAGGCTGCTACCTTATTCTGGGATTGTGAAAGGGTTGTCTTCCGTTTTGGGGACATCGAAATGACACCGTTTCTAGAAGAAATAAGAGTGCTGTCCGGTTTAGTTTGGGAGACTCCTGGTTTGCTAATGCCTGAAAATCGCACAGGCAAAGGTTTCCTGAAATGATAGGTTTAAAGAAGAACGCAGAGTTAGGGTGTCTTAAAGAGTCATACATCCCTTTTGATTACTTGTATGAAAGGTACGGCCACATCAAATCTTACCGTACCTTCCATGATGAATTCTCCATCACATATTTAGGACACATTCACCGTAGGGTATTCGTCTTCATTGTTTGCTTCCTGGGGTTGATAGTATTTCCGACAAAGAAAGAAAGAATTCACACTGGGTTGGCTATGGTAACCAAGACACTAATGGAGGGAATTGGTGGGCAAACTTTCAGCATCGTTCCTATGATCATTTCAGACATGTATCGAGCCTTAGAACAATGCCAAAGAGGAGTAAAGCACTTCGAGGGCTGGAACTTATTACTACAACTCTGGCTCTTAGAACATCTCCAAAAGGGCCAGTACCGACAAGAGTTTTAGCGAAGGGCATGGGATGACCACATCGCTTTCCATCATCCAAAGCGAATGACTTATATTCCTGACCGGTTTGCCTAGCCTGAGAATGCCAAAGAATGGGTAGAGTTCTTCGATAATCTGGCTGAAGAACAAATTCAGTGGATGTTCGAGTGGTTTCCAACGGAAGAGTTCATCGTCCGGTCCAGAGATGCACCATTCTTGATATTAATTGGTCTAAGAGGAACATATCCTTACGTCCCTCTCCGGGTAATGAGACAAGCAGGTAGAAAGCAAGTCATACCAAGGGTCGACAAGATGAGTCATTTCCGAGATGACTTTCAAAATGATGATAGTCCTCACAAGTGCCAAGCCCAACACATGTGGCACTATAAAATCATAATGGAGAAAGACACAATTGAACCAAACCGATACCACGCAGGTTGTACACCTTTATTTTCGGGTTGGGTGGAAGACAACTGGGATGGTCTAGGCAGGCCAGGGTTCATCCGAGGTCACAGGATCATAGATAGAAAGGCCGAGGCTCAGGTCAAGTATAATCAGCTGCGCAAGAGGATCCGCGAATGCGAAAACGAGCACCGTGAGATACACGAGTCCAACAAGAAGTTAATTGAGGAATGGAAAGACATGGCCGTCAGTACCAATAGAAAGATGGGATACCATGAACGAGTCATAGTCGGGCTGGAGGGTAAATTCATCAAGAGGGTTGAAGACTGTCAAAAGGATGAAGGGAACGAAGGAGGACATCTAGATAGAGCATACCTACTACTAAGACTTCGTGAGCTGGGGAATCTGTTTGAGGGAATCAAAGATGCCGAATCTGAGGAAGGTCCTTCCGGGACCAAGTAGATAGGATTTCCTTTTTCGCTTTATCAATGTAATAAGGCTAATGTCCATTAGTGATTTTATTTCTTGCTTATTTAGTGTCATTTTGGGATTCGTCTATTTTTACATTAATGAAATGAGACATTTTAGAATTTAAAGTTCTCCAAATTAATTTGTCGCTAGGCCTACCTCGGGAAGAATGAGGTTCCCAAATTAGGACGCGCTTTATATTCTCGCACTACGTGTTTAAATACTGCAATACTTTTCATAATCCTCACTAAATTGGTTACATTTTGTTTTTGTTTTGTTTTGTTTTATTATTATTCCCCTCCCAAAGGTTGGTTCGTGCACTCTGGCATCATCATCCTACCTCACAAGATCCAGGGGCCCTCCACCCTCTCCTCCTTCTAGTCCTCCCAAAGGAAAAAACAAAGGCAAGAAGAAAATGGAAGATTCAGGCAACATCAGGAAAGAAAACACAGTTGAACGGGTAGAGGCCACTTACGGGCAGGGTATTCGGGTCCAGAATGAGACTATGTCGCAGCTCGAACAGAAGTTGTTGAAATTCCAAGAAGAGCTTGATCAGGTTTGAAATCTGGCAAACCTATCATTCACCCTCAGCATCCCAGACGTCAACCTCCAGAATCCTACACCCCTCAAAACAGCAAAATCATCCCACAACTCATCATCGCACAACCCCACCAAAGAATCAAACCCTTCCAACACAATGCAACACCTGCCATACTCCAAGAAATACTCAGCTACTCATCCCAAGACCTCAGAACTCAACAAAGGACCACCTCTACACCCATGCACCAGGCCATCACAACAACCCCATCTACGTGGAAACCATACCACACTCCACCCAACCTATCTCATACACACCTGAGTCTGGTGAAAAGGATCTGCTTATCAGAAACTTGGCTGAGGAACTTAAGAAGATGACCAGCCGGGTTCAAGGCGTCGAAAAAAGAAAAGGAGTCAAGGGGCTCAACTATGAAGGCGTCTGCATACATACCGATGTCGAACTGACCGAGGGGTACAAACCTCCTAAGTTCGAAATAATTGATGGTACAGGTGATCTAAGGGTCCATCTGAGGACCTACTGTGACAAGCTGGTTGGAGTAGGGAAGGACAAAAAGATTTGCATGAAGCTGTTCATGAGGAGCTTGATAGGAGATGCATTGTCTTGGTACATCAGCCAAGACCCCAGGAAATGGTCGAATTGGGTAAGTATGGCATCTGACTTCATGGATAGGTTCATGTTTAATACAGAGAACACACTAGATGTGTTATACATCCAGAATCTGAAGAAGAAGCCCACCGAAACGTTTTGCGAGTATGCTACTCGCTGGAGATTCGAAGCTGCTAAGGTCAGGCCCGCCTTAGACGAAGAACAGATGAATAAGTTCTTTGTCCGAGCTCAAGATCCACAATACTATGAGCGGTTGATGGTGATTGAGAAACATAAGTTCTCCGATATTATCAAACTAGGTGAGAGGATTTAAGAAGGAATCAAAAGTGGTATGATCACTAACTTTGAGGCTTTGCAAGCCACAAACAAGGCCCTACAGTTCGGTGGCGTGTCCAAGAAAAGGAATGTGGGAGCCGTGATTGTTGCACAGAGAACCAAATCACCACTTAAATACCAAACCTACTAAACACCTACAATTACATATTAGCCAACCCAAAACTACCAAGCACCCTCGCCCTCATACCAAGCACCACCACCAACATATCAATCACTTCCACCACCTACATATCAACCCACTTCACCCAGATATTCCCTGCCTGCTCCTGTTTACCACACTTACAACTCTCAACCATCCCACTATCAGTTAGACCCCGCTCACCAAAATTTCTCTAGACCTCGGCCCAACTTTGATCGCAGACCTCCTAAACAATACATTGCCATCTCCGAACCTATCGACCAACTGTATGAGAAACTAAAGGTTGTTGGTTATGTCACCCCAACCCTGCTGTGACCCCTGAGAATCCTTCCCAGTGGGTTAACCCAAACAAGTCCTGTGCATACCACTCCGACATGAAGGGACACACGATCGACGAGTGATGCTCTTTGAAGGATAAGATACAGTCCTTGATTGATAACAAGATCATTGTAGCAAAGGAGCCCACTCTAAATGTCGCAATAATCCACTCCCAGACCACAAGGGTGGAGGTATCCACATGATTGAAGTAGAAGAAGATTAGGACCCCGAGGGGTCGATTGGGTTGATCGCAGAAGGTGATAACCCAAAGAAGCCAGCGGTTACTCTCAACCCAATCATAGTCCAGATTTAGCCGTCTGAGGATGCTAAAGTAGATGTGTCTGTACCTTTTGAATTTGAAGCAGCGCCACCCGCAAAGGCACCTACACCAATTGAGGTCGAAGTCATGCCGCCAACAAATGCGCCCACACCATTCGAGGTTGCAGTTATGCCACCTAAGGCACATGTTCCGTTCAAAGTAAGGGTAGCCGCACCAATTACGGTGGCGATATCAACTATGCCACCCTTCTATACCAATGTTGTATTATGGGATTATGTAGCTGAGGCAAGAAGGAAGGGCAAAGTCAAGATTGAAGAAGCTACTGCAGCACAGGGTATGGCAAAGACTGGTAGAGTCTATACTCATGAGCATTTGGCTGAATCAAGCAAACAAGCCACCTATTATTGAGATAGGTTCAGACGACCTTTGGAGGAAGGTACATGCCAAGGGGTATTCTGTCATTGATCAACTGAACAAGACCCCAGCTCAGATATCTGTTCTCTCCCTGCTGCAAAACTCAGAGGCACACAGAAATGCTTTGTTGAAAGTGCTTAATGAAGCGTACGTGCCAAACAACATCACTAGTGGAGAAATGGCCAATATGGTAGTCCAGGTGTTGGAGAGACATAAAATAACCTTTCACGAGGATGAGTTCCCACCTGAGGGGCTGGGTCACAACAAGGCACTACACATCACTGTGTAGTATGAAGACTATTTCATCACCATGATTCTAATTGATGGGGGATCCAGTCTCAATATTTGTCCATGGACAACGCTCAAGAAATTGGGCAAAGGGCTGCATGAGATAAGAGAAGGATCAATGAACGTGAAGGCTTTCGATGGTTTGCAAAGGTCCACCATCGACGAAATCAACTTCTGCTTGCAGATGGGGCCTACATGGTTTGAGGTGGATTTTCAAGTGATAGACATATCGGCGTCCTACAACCTGCTATTAGGACGACCATGGATACATGTTGTTGGGGATGTGGCATCCACGCTGCATCATGCAGTAAAGTTTGAATGGAACCACCAAGAAGTAATCATTCATGGAGACTGAAGCAACCCTATTTACAATCGCCAGACTATTCCAGTGGTCGAAGGAAGAAGGAAGCTAGGTGGATAAACTTACCACCACATTGAACGGGTCAATGCCATAGACAAGGACAAATGGTGGGATAGCAAGATCGCGAGCATGATGAACTGGAGAGGGTATGATCCAGGTAAAGGGCTCGGCAAGAACCTCCAAGAGATCTCCAAACCCATAAAGATCAAGAAACATGGCACCACATTCGGTTTGGGATACGAATATACCTGGGAGGAATTCAAGAGCTGGTCGCCACCATGGCGCGGTCCCTATTACCCACTGGAGCAGCCAATACCGCATTTGGAGTAGACCTTCCATCAAGCCGATATTATCTATGGGTCGGAGGAAGAAGAGGCACTTGCAGCATTGAGGAACCTATTCTTAGAAGACGATGACATGGATTGTTGTGTCGTTCTCGAGGAGGAGGGGGAGGAAAGCCCTTCCATACAAGTCGTAAGCAGAGGAGAGTATCTCAAGAATTGGACCATCAAAACAGCCAGAGCCCGACGAGCCTCGGGGTAGAAGGGCTAAACATGCACTATTCATTATCTTTCATTAAATATTTTCCCTTCTAGTATTTTCATTTATGTAATAAGAGATTTAATGTTCAAAACATTTATTCCATTTATCAAAAGCACTTTTAAGTTTTTATGAATCAATATTTATTACTATTGTTTTTTCTCTCATTACTTTATCTATACAACATTACTATTACTTGTCTTGATGAACCAATGACTGTGACATGCAACGAGACAACGCAGCAAACGGATATTGATTCAGAAGAAGATGATACACCTGACGAGATCGTCAAAGAAGTCGAGAATTTTGAAAACAGACCTAAGTCCAACCTGGATGAGACCGAAGTCGTCAACTTGGGAGATTCAGAAAAAGTCAAGGAAACTCGCATCAGCATTCATTTGTCGCCGTCAGAGAAGAAAGAATATACAAAATTTCTAAAGGAGTGTGAAGACATATTTGCATAGTCATACGATGACATGACTGGTATGAGTACGTCCATTGTTACTCAGAAATTACCAACTGATCCAATGTGTCCGCCAGTCAAGCAAAAGCTCAGAAAATTCAAACCTGACAGGAGTTTAAAAATCAAGGAAGAAGTCATCAAGCAGATCAACGCCAAAGTACTCAGGGTAGTCGAGTATCTGACATGGTTAGCTAACATCGTGCCAGTGCCAAAGAAATATGGGAAGGTTAGAATCTGTGTCGACTACCGGGATCTCAACCAGGCCAGTCCGAAAGAGTTTGTAGATTTCTTCGCTGGTTACCATCAGATCTGTATGGATGAGGAAGACGTTGAGAAAACGGCTTTCACTATGCCGTGGGGAGTATACTGCTATAAAATGATGTCGTTCGTCCTGAAGAACGGTGGGGCCACCTATATGAGAGCTATGACCACTATCTTTCACGATATGATACACAATGAGATTGAGGTATATGTGGATGATGTTATTATCAAGTCCAAGAAAGCTACCGACCACATAGAAGATCTGAGGAAGTTCATGCTAGGAAATTGCTTGGGTTTATTGTAAGCCGCCGAGGAATAGAACTGGATCCATCGAAAGTCAAAGCCATCCAAGAACTACCATCGCCAAGGAACAAAAAAGATGTGATGAGTTTCCTGAGATGCCTTAACTACATCAGTTGGTTCATAGCACAATCCACAGTCATATGTGAGCCGATCTTCAAGATGTTGAAGAAAGATGCTGCAACCAAATGGACCGATGATTGCCAAAAGGCCAACGACAGAATCAAGTAGTACTTGTCAACACCGCCAGTCCTAGTACCACCTGAGCCAGGTATACCTCTACTACTCTACCTTGCAGTGTTAGAGGGAGCTTTCGGCTGCGTTCTGGGGCAGCACGACAAAACGGGGAGAAAAGAGCATGCCATTTATTATCTGAGCAAGAAGTTCACTCCATATAAGGCTCGGTATTCTCTACTAGAACGTACATGTTGTGCTTTGACTTGGGTAGCCCGGAAGTTGAGGCATTACTTCTGTGCCTATACTACATATCCCATATCGAGGATGGATCCCTTGAAATACATCTTCCAGAAGCCTATTTGGCCAAATGGCAAATCCTGCTGAGTGAGTTCGACATTGTCTATGTGACTCTGAAAGTAGTCAAGGGACAAGCATTGGCAGACCATCTTGCTGAGAACCTTGTGGACGGAGAGTACGAACCCCTGAAAACATACTTTCCCGATGAAGAGGTATAATTCATAGGAGAAGACATTGCAGAATCCTATGACGGTTGGAGACTTTTCTTCGACGGAGCGGCAAATTTCAAAGGAGTTGGCATCGGAGCTGTCCTGATATCGGAAACTGGACAACATTATCCGGTATCCGCTAAACTTGGATTCCCCTGCGCCAACAATATGGCGGAATATGAAGCCTGCATCTTAGGGCTCAACATGTCCATTGACATGAAAGTCCAAGAGCTTTTAGTGATTGGTGACTCGGACTTGCTCATACATCAGGTACAAGTCGAATGGGCTACCAAGAATTCCAAGATACTGTCATATCTGCACCACGTGCAGGAATTGAGAAAGAGGTTTACAAAGACGAAATTTCGGCACGTCCCCAGGATCCAAAATGAGTTCGCTGATGCATTGGACACTCTGTCATCTATGATTCATCATCCAGACAAGAATTTTGTTGATCCCATTCCAGTGAAGATCCATAACCAACCAGCTTATTGTGCCCATGTTGAAGAAGAGGCATATGGAAAGCCGTGGTTCCACGATATCAAGGAGTATTTGTCGAAAAGAGAGTACCCTGAGCTTGCAAATAACACTCAGAAACGCACGCTACGGAGATTGTCCAACAATATCTTTCACAGTGGAGGAATACTGTATAGGAAGACTCCCGATTTGGGATTAGTAAGATGTGTTGACGTAAAGGAAGCATCAAAACTACTGGAAGAGATTCATGCGGGGACTTGCGTCCCGCATATGAACGGTTTTGTTCAAGATAAGAAGATACTAAGGGCGGGTTATTTCTGGATGACCATGGAAACGGATTGCATCCAGTATGTCCGGAAATGCTACCGATGCAGGTACACGCATATATGATAAAGGTACCTCCAAATGAGCTCAATGCAACAAGCTCACCATGGTCGTTCGCCGCCTGGGGCATGGACGTTATTGGACCAACCGAGCCTACCGCCTTCGACGGACACAGGTTCATCTTGGTAGCAATTGATTATTTCACTAAATGGGTCGAAGTAGCATCCTACAAAGCAGTAACTAAGAAAGTCGTGGCAGACTTTGTCCGCGACAACATTGTTTGTCGGTTCGGAGTTCCAGAATCAATCATCAACGACAATGGTTCCAATCTCAACAGTGACCTAATGAAAGCTATGTGTAAAACCTTCAAAATCAAGCACAAGAATTCCACAGCCTACAGACCTCAGATGAATGGAGCTGTGGAAGCCGCCAATAAGAATATCAAGAAGATATTGAGGAAGATGATAGAAAAGCACAAGTAGTGAAACGAGAAGTTATCATTTTCTTTGTTGGGATACCACACCACCTTCCGCACATCAACTGGGGCAACCCCTTATATGCTAGTTTATTGTACAGAAGTTGTCATTCCCGCTAAGGTAGAAATTCCTTCCTTAAGAATCATACAAGAAGTGGAGCTCAGCGATGTAGAATGGGTAAAGAGCCGTTATGAGCAACTGGTCCTCATAGACGGAAAAAGGATGAATGCAGTATGTCACATGCAACTTTATTAGAATAGAATGACTCGAGCTTTCAACAAAAGGGTTAAGCCAAGACAGTTCACACCGGGGCAGCTGGTGTTAAAGAAGATTTTTCCACATCAAGATGAAGCCAAATGGAAATTATCTCCCAGCTGGCAAGGTCCATACATGGTTCATCGAGTACTGATAGGAGGAGCTATTATACTTGCGAAAATGGACAGAGAAGTCTGGCCAAAGCCAATAAGCTCAGATGCGGTTAAACGCTATTATGTGTAATCTTTATGCTTTCTCAATGATGTAACTGAACTACGCCTGATCTGATTCCCATTTAAGAGGGGATACGCAGGCAGCCCTATGGGTTCGGTCTCAATTCAATAAAAAATTAGTTTTTCCCTACAATTGGAAACTGGGGAAGAATTTTGAGGAGGACCCTCAAAATTCCGAAGTAAGTTCAGCGATCGCCGCATGAGCAACAATCAGAAACGTCAACCCATCGAACTGGGGAAGAATTTTGAGGAGGACCCTCATAATTCCGTAGCATGAGAGATTTCAATGTCTTGAACCGTGTCACGGTCGTCGGTTCATCTAAAATTATTTTAAATTATATGTTTATACTATATCTTTACAAAATCATGAATGTTTACTCTTGAAAACAGATTTGTTTAGAAAACTCTACCCCGATGATATGAACAAGATCATAGATCAAGAAAGAACGAGTCAGCAAAGCCACCGGGGATACGAACTAACCTTCCCCAGAACTCACGATTTTTCTTTGGATGCAGGCACAAAGACAGGAAAATCCAAAATTTACTGTACGCTTAAAGGACAAACATTATTCAAAGATACGATTCTCAAAATCATCGCACTCTCCAACATTTATTATCAACACAAACAAACAACACTCACAACGGTACAATACTGTAATTTATTACCAGCTAAGAATTTCTATGTCATTTATTTAATTATGCATAAGGATACCTTTCTACCTTCCGAGACTAAGCTCTGTATCCATTTGCATGAGGTTAAGCTCTACCTCCATTTGCATAAGGCTACCATCTGCCTTCCATTTGCATAAGGCTGCCATTTTTCCTTCCATCTGCATAAGGCTACCATTCTGCCTTCCGAGACTAAGCTCTGTCTCCATATGCATCTGCATGAGGTTAAGCTCTACCTCCATCTGCATAAGTCTACCCTTCTTCCTTCCATTTGCATAAGGCTGCCTTTCTACCTTACGAGACTAAGCTCTGTCTCCATCTGCATGAGGTTAAGCTCTACCTCCATTTGCATAAGGCTACCATTCTACCTTCCATCTGCATAAGGCTACCATTCTGCCTTCCGAGACTAAGCTTTGTCTCCATCTGCATGAGGTTAAGCTCTACCTCCATTTGCATAAGGCTACCATTCTACCTTCCATCTGCATAAGGCTACCATTCTGCCTTTTATTTGCATAAGGCTACCATTCTGCCTTCCGAAACTAAGCTTTGTGTCCATCTGCATCTGAATAAGTCTACCATTCTGCCTTCCGAGACTAAGCTTTGTCTCCATCTGCATGAGGTTAAGCTCTACCTCCCTTTGCATAAGGCTACCTTTCTGCCTTCCGAGGCTAAGCTCTGCCTCACAATTTACCTTTTTCATCAAGACTAAGAGTTGTCTCAAGCATTATTTACTTCACTTTTCTTTCGGGCTAAGATCTTCCCTTCAATTTGCAAGACTAAGCTATGTCTTGTCAGCATCATACTACTGCATTTCTCATGGGCTGAAATATCGCCAACCTGTCCAAAGGCGTCATTGATCGGAGGCACCATCTTCATAGCCCGAGAACACCATGTCATGGCCTAAGGATCTCTCTCCATTTTGCATATCATTATTCAAAGGCGTCATCATTCGGAGGCACCATCCTCATGGCTCGAGAACATCATTTCATGGCCTGCGAATCCTGCATCAGACAATTCATGGCCCAGGACATCATGGTCTGAGGACGTCATCCTTAACCGTCCGAAGACAACATTCATGGTCCGATGGGAACTTGCATCATGTTTACATTTACGCACAATCTATGCTTGTATTTCTTATTTGTAGGTAATCCAGCGAGCAACGGCTATCCTAGCAGGAGCAGTCCTCCTAACCATTCTCGTAAACAGTTTATTCATCCAGCCATGTATGTTGCATCCGTTCTTGTAAAACTACATCGGTATACTTCGTCGATGACTCCTGAACTACATACGGCCTTATTCCTGTAAAATCAGGGATATGTAGGCAACCCAGAAGCCAAGGTGCGGCCTAAATCTCTTCAAACCGTTTCGCTCGGCCAAAATTGGCCACCATATCTTTACCCGACAACTCTTTCATCCTTCCCAGGTAAAGAGGGACATCTGTTGATACCCAATTTTTCCTCAAATTATTTTAAACTTGCATATATACCTTTAAAATAGGTTTTTATAACAATTGTTATTTTTCCATAATTTTCCCATATTTTATTTAATTTATTTTAATTTACCCAACATTTTTATCTCTGATAATTAATTATAAATTGCATTACAAATGATTTCAAAAACATTTCTTATTTAAATATATCATTTTTGGTCATATTAAGACCAAATTATTTTACAATTAGCCGAGTTGGCACTATTTGGCTATAATTGCAATAACTTTGCAATTATAGCCTAATTATATATTTTGTGCTATTGCTACTCAATAATTAGTCATTTATATTTTTAATATTGATTAATCATTTTAATTTAATCTATTAAGCATCAATTTCATTTTTTATAATTATTAGCCATTTTTATAAATTATTTATCTATTTTTATGGAGTATTTAACAAATAGCCACCTTTAATTTAATTTTAGCCTAATTAACCCGGACCCCTAACCCATTTAATTAGCCCAACTACCCAGCCCAATCCTCACAAATATACCCGGCCCAATCCCCCTTTGATATGAGTTGTTGATTAATTCAAATCAACGGCCCAGATCTCACCTTTCCTTAATTAATCCCTAAACGACTACCCCCTCCCTCTCATTTCCCCGTCTCACTTCTCACCCGTCTCTATGAATTCTCTCAACTCTCTCTAGAACCTTCGTCCCCTGAGCTCTGTCTCTCCCCTCTCCGACCACCTCCTCGCCGGAAACCATGAAGTTTCCTCTTCTCATCGACCTTATGGCTCCATCTTTCACACCTGTGTCATCGGTGGAGGCTCTCAAGTGACCCTGAGGCGGTTCACTCCCATCTCCGGTCTCATGCCATATTTTCCGGCCACCTATGGCCTTTCGAGTAAGATCTCTACATTTTCTGGCCAAGGGCCGGTGATATTTTAAGCTTCTTCCCCCTTCTCTAGGTTTTCTCTGAAAACCCTAACTTTAAGATCTTCCGATCTTTTTAGATCTATAGTAGATCTATGTGTATCTTAAGGTTTTCACATGTTTTCTCCAAAATCTCATGTTTTATGAATGATTCTTCAGCTTTAAAAAACTAGGGTTTCTTAACCCCTTTCAAAACGTTTTCTCTTCTGATTTTTAGTACTAACCTATGATTCTCAGTATGTTTTTTAAACGTTTTCTTAAGTCTTCTGTTTTGTCCGAGTTATTCTGTTGAAACCCCAATTTTTAGGGTTTGAGTTCGTGTTGTTTGCTATGTTTAGCTAATCTGTATGATTCTTCTGGACTTTCTATGTGTTCTATGCTTCTTGCTCTAAATTGTGGTTATGGTTTCTGAATCTCTACTATTCCTCTAATTACTTGCTTAGGGTTTCTCTGATTTTTGTGCTATTTATTGTTTAGTAAGTCTAATTATTCGTTTAATGGTTGTTCACCTACTACTCTCTACTGATTCTGTGCATTTCTTTGTATAGCTGTGATATTTTCCTCGAATCTATGATTTTGTGTATGTTCATTAGAATTCTGTACTGATTTTTGAATTACTTCCTTACTTGTGTGATACTTTCCTTAGTTAGTGCTGATTCCCTGTAATTTTCAACCTCATTCGTGATTGTTTGAACTGATTTTAAGAATTAAAATTGTACTCTACTTTATTTATGTGCACAAATATGTTGTTAATTATTTAACATGTGTTTTCCTTACTTGAAATATTTTGTACTTAGTCTTTATTACATGCCACATGTTTTTACTACTCCTATTATGGTAAAATCAGTCTTATAAGTGATTCTTTTCCTTATTTGATACAACTTGTACGCGTTTGAACTATGACATCCTAATTAAAGGGAGTCCTGGTCTTTAATTGATTTTGATTTGTATTATTTCTATAATTGTGCTAAGTTAGTACTTATTACCTTATTTTCCTGCATGTTCTCAAACTATAAATACCTCTACTCTCATTAGCATAAGACACAGACATATACATTATTATAAGCTCTCTCCTACACACACACATACTCTAATTGATTCTCTTGTTGTTTACTTGTTACTCAGTCGGTTGAAATCCAAGACTGAGTGATTATACTGCTCTCCTGCTCTACTGTTCAACTTCTCTACACACTACTGCTCTACTTCTCTTTACTTTACTGCTCTTCACTCTGCACACATTCTTTCATTCAACTGGTATGTTTTCAGTTTAAGTTTACAGCATCCAAAACAATATATTTCTGTTTGTATTGCACTTCCTTTTGTTTCTCTTATGCTTCTACTTGTGGTTCTGATGTTTACCTTGCAATGGCATGCCCAATTTACCATGTTATTACCTTTTCCCTTTAGTTCAACGTGTCTACTGCTTTCTTACATGTTTCACTACAATTCTGCCTTACCCCCTCATTCCCAGCACATTATAAGCATGTACTTATGACACTTAGTTACTATGTAATCCTGAACCCTTCCCCCTAAACCTAATGTGTTACTCTATTTATATGTATTTCCTCTTTGGCACCCTCTCAATCTAATGATGTTAAGTGTTTGGCCTGAACATCTTTTTCTATGGTTTTTTTAAATTATGTGATACTTCCCTGGTGTTAACTTGTATGCAAGTATGCTTTCATATGTGACTTACTTGTCCCCAATCCCCCTCTCCATGTTTGTGTCTGTTTCCTGAACTATGTATGCTGATTTGGCTTGGAGTTGCTGGTTGTCCTGCTTCTTTTCTCTTCAAACTGTTTTTCACTAAAGGCAAACTCTTCTGTTGTTTTCCCAAAATCTATTTCAAACTAGTCACTTTCAAAACTGTTTTCCCAACTCAACTCTTTCAAAACTATGTCAAGCACTCTCACATACTCTTCGAAGTCTAGGTTCTGCCCCCCTAATCTGTGACTGCTTAGAGACCCCTATGAGCTCTCTCTCAACTCTGACACATTAAAGTTGGCCCTTTCACACTGCTACTCAAGTTTGGTTATGAATCTGGGTGTTGTCGCGCCCCCCTTTTTCCTCATAAGGGTTAGGTACGAGGAGATCGCGTTTCATGAAATTTTAGACAACTCCTTAAAGGAAAAGGTTTAAGGAAGATTTGCCACCTAACGATTTTAGGGTGCGTTAGGGCACCTAGAATAACTAACTCATAAAATAGTTTGCATTACCGGAGATTGGGTAAGGGATTGAAGTTATCCTAAGGGGAAGGTGTTAGGCACCCCTCAAGATCCACAACTGTGGGTCCCAGCCAAGTAATTTTGTGAATTTGGACGATAAACAAATAGCAAACAAGGCACATGTAAGGGGGGATTTCAAACAAGTATAAAGTCTTTATTAAAGGTTTTGGAAAGAAAACATTAGGGTAAAACATTTGAGAGAATTATCCTAGGTTTGAAGTAATACAGATCACATCAATGCAATATCCGGTATATCACTCCTCGAAGAGGGGCTACAGGTGGTATTAGAGCACATGTCATCATATATGTATTCTACCCTTCCCACCTCTCAAAGGCATTTAGAAACGCGTGTGTTGGTTACGAAGCTTATTGCGTGCTATTACCCATCACATCCTATCAGTCCTGGAGGATATTTAGGGACTACTATTCCTAGAGGGTGAGTGCTAGGCTGACCCCTTAAGTTTTAAAGGATAAACTTTAAGCGACAAGTAAAGAAACAATTAGGACTTGCACATATGGGATACACATAAACAAACATATGGCTCATAGATCCTCCAAAATAATGCACTTTAGTAGAACGTCTCAAATACAAAGAAATCTCAGGTTTGAGAACCTAAAGTAGGGATTCTAAGTGAATACAGTAGCAAATAGCATGGTTTAATGAGTTTAAGAAACGATGACTGATTTTAAAACCATTGTGGTTAATAGGCAATGTACAAAAGTAGTTACTGATTTTTGGTTTCATCAAACGTTGTGCCTAAGGTTTGCCTAGGCGTTTGAATATATGTTGATTACCATTTTAAGAAATAGGTGGAAGGCATGTCTTTCAGACTTGGTTTTAGTAAAAAAGTGATGAGAGATGCAGGTCCTATAGGCATGGTATCTAAAATGCAAGTAGGGTATTAATTATGAAACCAGTTTCAGTTTAAATGCAGAAAATGTTTTTTTAACCATTCGAAACATATTTTAGCTATATAGACGATACGGGGGGGGGGGGGGGGGTTGGTTTTCTTTTTTTTTTTGCGCAAAAAATTTTTTTTTTGGGGG
>ML272860.1:5994-85204 GCA_005239495.1 Nicotiana undulata | reverse complement strand
GATGACTGATTTTAAAACCATTGTGGTTAATAGGCAATGTACAAAAGTAGTTACTGATTTTTGGTTTCATCAAACGTTGTGCCTAAGGTTTGCCTAGGCGTTTGAATATATGTTGATTACCATTTTAAGAAATAGGTGGAAGGCATGTCTTTCAGACTTGGTTTTAGTAAAAAAGTGATGAGAGATGCAGGTCCTATAGGCATGGTATCTAAAATGCAAGTAGGGTATTAATTATGAAACCAGTTTCNGGCAATGCTCACACGAAGGGGGCAGAACCTAGAATCTAAGAGTAGTGGGAAGTGCTTGGATTTTAAAAGAGAGTTTGAGTTTGAAAAGAGTAGTTGAGATAACAGTTTTGAAAAGATGATTTCAGAAAGTGATGAAGGACTTTGGTAAAACAGTTTATTAAAGAGAGAAGCAATACAACTGCAGCCAGCAGGTAAAAGAACTCATAAAAGAGCAAACACAAACAGGGGTAAGGTACTGGGGACAAACAACATTAAATATTAGAGTTAGGCAGAGTTATAGTTGTCACATAGTTACCATATAGTTGTCACATAATAGCACAGATTAATAGGATCAGGATCACATAATATTCAAGTAGCAGGAGAGGCAGGTTTTAGGAATAGGATGAGAGCAAGTAATAACAATCAGGTCAAGGTAAGAAACATCAACCTATGAGCACATAAGCATGCCAGAGTCTCAGAATTAACTGGAGACATATCAGACTCAAAGAAAGGGAGGGATAGTAGGGGGTATGCTAATGACATGATTACCGGGAATCACATAAAAGCAGGATACATATTCAAATTTAACAAAAAGGAAAAAACATGATGGGGTTAAGCTAATTACATGGTAGACACTAGAACCAAAGGATAAAACACATACGGAACAACAAATAGGTAAACAAGAACTAGAGCATATTGTGTGGATGTTACAAAAACTAAATCAGAGACATACCAGTCGAGTAATGAGAATAGCGAAGTGCAAGAGATAGCACAACAATAGCAGTAGGCAGAACAAAGAGAGCGGCAGTAGAACAGTAGTATGCAGAATGGGAGAGCAAAAGCAGGATAGTAGTATGCAGAAGCACAAGATCAAATAGAGATTGCTCAGTCTTGGCTTTAAGCCGATTGAGTAGCCAGTAATAGATGCAAAGAGCAAGAAGATATGGGTATGAAAACACAGAAAAGTTTAGAAAAATGTGATCAGTGATTGCTAATATCAGCGTGTGTCTCTCTAAGTGTCAGTCAAGAGTGTGTGTGTGTTAAAAGAAAGAAGACATGGCCTTTATATAGTTTTGAAAATGAATAGTGCATAGGCAAATTATTGAAATAACAATCAATCAATACCAATCAAGACAACTGAACTCCTTGAATTAAGGTGTCTAGTTAAAACAATATAGTCAAGGTGAAATAGGGAAAAGAAATCAGTCCAATAGGATGGATTCTCTCAAATTAGGACAAGGAAATCACATAGTGCACAAATAAAGCCAAATACATAGTGCGTAATTAAGGAAAATTGAACTAACCGTGTATTTATAAAGTAAAACTAGGGCATCAGTTTGAAAATTAATTGAGAGGGTCTCAGATTCAATTATAATCACAGGGAATCCGAAATAGTTAAGGAAAGCCTCTCATAAACATGGAAGGAATTCAAAATTGGTACAGAATTACAGAAAGAACACACAAGATCATGTATTTAAGGAAAACATCACAAGCATGGGATATTTACACAAAAGGATCAGTACAAATCAACATGTAAACAACCAGTAGGGTAAAGGTTAGAGTTTTCAAACATTTAAATAGCAGTCACTGATTACCACAAAGATATAATCATTAGAACAACAGAAATTAGAGGTTATGACAACGAATCGAAGCAAGAGTTACAGAGAACACACGAATGCATAGTTGAATAATATAGACCAACCCAGAACGCTAGAGTTTTGTCAATAACACGAAATCAGGAGATAATTGCTTAAACACAACATAGATGATTAAAAATCAAAAGAGAAAGATATTTGAGAACAGGGTAGAGAAAACTTAATTTTCGAAATTGTTAAAAACAAAATTTTCCAGAGAAAACCTGAAGAAAATTCATAGCGTTGTAAGTATGAAACAGATCTTTAAAAAAACCCAAAAATACAAAAGATTAGGGTTTCATGGAACCCAAAAAAGAGGGCAAACCTCGTGAGTGACCTCGATTTAGGCTAGGGATACTACAAACTTACTCAAACGGCCGGGGGGTGGCCGGAAAACGGCAAGAGACCCAAAGAGTGAGTGAACCGCTCCAGGTTCATTTGAAGAGCCTAGGATATAGTTTGATCGGTGCAAAATGGATAGATGACCAAGAGATGACGAAGATCCATAGATTCTAGTGAGAAAACCGGCCGGAGAAGGTGAACAGACCCCATCGGAGGGGAGAAGCCAAGGAGGCTTCTAGAGATTAACAGAGAGAGAGAATGAGATATAGAGAGAGATGAAGAGTCTCGAAATGAGACGGGGAAGGGGGGGGGGGGGAGGTCAGAGATATTTTAGGAAGATTTGATATGGACCGTTGATCAGATTTGATCAACGGTCAAGATCTAGTCTTAGGTGGGTTGGGTGTGAATTGGTTTGTGCTGGGTAGGAGTTAAAATCTGATGGGTTGGGGTTTGAATTTTTCTAGGATTTAAATAGGAATAGGCTAGATGTTAAATACCCAATTTGAATAGGATAATTAATTAATTAAAATAGCTAATAATTGTAAATAGTGAAATTAAAACCAAATAATTGAAATTAGGACGACTAAATATTATAAAAATATAAAAATGATTAGTTATTTATTTAAAAATGGTATAAATGCGTATTTGTGCTATTATTGCAAAAAATGCTGAAATTAACAAAATAGTATCAATATTGGCTAATTTGTAAAATAATTAAATCCTAAGGGAATGAAAATAGGATATGAATAATATATTGAGTGAGAAAATGATTTAAAATTATTTATAACATCATTTATGCATAATTATGAATAATTATGGAACATTAAAAATATTAAATAAACAGAAAAATAATTTGATAAAAATATGGAAAATTATGAAAAAATATCGATTACTGTAAAGATTGATTTTGAAGGTATATATGCAAATTTGAAAATAGTCTGGGAAAAATTTGGGTATCAACAACTTCCCCTCTTTACCCCGGAAGGATGAAAGAGTTGTCGGGTAAAGATATGATGGCCAATTTTGACCGAGTGGAAATGATATGAAAGATTTAGGCTGCGCCATGGCTTCCGAGCTGCCTACATATACCTGGTTTTATAGGAATCAGGCCGTATGTAGTTCCTAAATCACCGGTGAAGTATACCGGTGATGCTTTACAAGAACGGATGCCAGGTGCAAGGTAAGGTGAACAAAATGGCTTATGGGGTGGTCCACTCCTGCCTGGCCAGCTGTTCCTAGCCGGATTTCCTGCAAACAAATAACAAGAATATATCGTGCATAATTTAAACATGATGCAAGTTCCCGTTGGACTATGAATGTTGTCTTTAGACGGTTGCGGATGACGTCTTTATACCATGATGTCCTGGGCCATGAATCGCTTGATGCAGGATTCACAAGCTATGAAATGATATTCTCGGGCCATGAGGATGGTGCCTCCGAACGATGATGCCTTTGAATAATGATATGCAAGTTGATAAAAGAGATAATCGGTCCATGAAATGATGTTCTCGGGCCATGAAGATGGTGCCTCCGAACGATGATGCCTTTGAATAATGATATGCAAGTTGATAAAAGAGATAATCGGTCCATGAAATGATGTTCTCGGGCCATGAAGATGGTGCCTCCGAACGATGACGCCTTTGGACAAGTTGGCGATATTTCAGCCCATGAAAAATTGCAGTAGCATGATGCTAACAAGACAGAGCTTAGTCTTGCAAAATTTAGAAAGGGCAGAGCTTAGCCTGAACGGAAGCAAAAATAAGTAACGTCATGAAAAGTGGTTGCTTTGAAAAGTAAATGAGAGGTAGCAAGGAACCTCGGAAGGAAAAATGGTAGCCTTATGCAATGCAGGAAATAAAAATGCAGAGAGGGAGGTAGTGTGGAACCTCGGAAGGCAGAACAATAGCCTTATGTAATGCAGGAGATAAAATGCAGAAGGAGGTAGCGTGGAACCTCGGAAGGCAGAATAGTAGCCTTATGCAATGCAGGAAATAAAAATGCAAAGGGAGGTAGCGTGGAACCTCGTAAGGAAGAATAGTAGCCTTATGCAATGCAGGAAATAAAAATGCAAAGGGAGGTAGCGTGGAACCTCGGAAGGCAGAATAGTAGCCTTATGCAATGCAGGAAATAAAAATGCAAAGGGAGGTAGCGTGGAACCTCGGAAGGCAGAATAGTAGCCTTATGCAAGGAATAAAATGACAGTAAGAGTTCTTAGCTGGTCATGAATTGCGGCGATATGATTATTGAGAATGAAGCGTTGTTTGCGTTGATGATAAATGTTGGTATGTGCGATGGGTATCTTTGAGCAATATATGTCCTTCGGGAGGATAATATGTTTTGGGCTTTGGCCATCTTTGTGCCTGCATCCAAAGAAAAATCGTGAGTTCTGTAAAGGGAAGGTTAGTTCGTATCCCCGCTGGCTTGGTTTGACCCGTTTACTTGATGATGATAACATTGTTGGTATCGCAGGGGTAGTGTTTGCCAAACAAGCTGTTTTAAGAGATAAGTATGCATGATTTTCTAAAGATATGATAAAAATAGTTTTTCCTTGGATGAACCGATGACCGTGACGCGGTTCGAGACATTGCAACCTCTCTTGCTACGGAATTTTGAGGGTCCTCCTCAAAATTCTGCCCCAGTTTGATGGGTGAATGCCTCTGATTGCTGCCTGCTCGACGATCGGCTGAACTTGCTTCAGAATTTTGAGGGTCCTCCTTAAAATTCTGCTCCAGTTTCCAATTATGGGAGAAATGAAATTTTTATTGAATTATGACCAAATCCATAGGGCTGCCTACATATCTCCTCTTAAACGGGAATCAGTTCAGGCGTAGTTCAATTTAAAACATTGAGAAAAGCATAACGAGTTACACATAGTAGCGCTTGACTGCATCTCAGTTGATCGGTTTTGGCCAAATTTCTCCGTCCATTTCTGCAGTATAAGTGCTCCTCCTGTCAACACTCTATGAACCATGTACGGACCCTGCCAGTTAGGAGAAAATTTCCCTTTGGCTTCATCCTGATGTGGAAAGATTTTCTTTAACACCAACTGCCCCAGTGTGAATCGTCTCGGCTTGACTTTCTTGTTGAAGGCTCTGGTCATCCTGTTTTGATATAATTGGCCATGACAGACTGCGTTCATTCTCTTTCCGTCTATGAGGGCTAGTTGTTCATAACGGCTCCTTACCCATTCTGCGTCGCTGAGCTCAGCTTTTTGTATGATTCTCAGATATGGAATCTCAACTTCGGCAGGAATAACAGCCTCTGTACCATAAACCAACATATAAGGAGTTGCCCCGGTTGACGTGCAGACTGTGGTACGATACCCCAACAAAGAAAATGATAATTTCTCATGCCATTGCTTATGCTTTTCTATCATTTTTCTCAATATTTTCTTGATGTTTTTGTTGGCAGCCTCAACGGATCCATTCATCTGAGGTCTGTATGCTGTGGAGTTCTTGTGTTTGATTTTGAATGTTTCACACATGGATTTCATCAAGTCACTGTTGAGATTAGATCCATTATCGGAGATGACTGGTTCTGGAACTCCGAACCGACAAACAATGCGGTCGTGGACAAATTCGGCTGCGACTTTCTTGCTGACTACTTTGCAGGAGGCTGCTTCGACCCATTTAGTAAAGTAATCAATGGCAACCAGAAAGAACCTGTGTCCATTAGAGGCGGCAGGCTCGATTGGTCCAATAACGTTCATGACCTAGGCGGCGAATGGCCATGGTGAACTTGTTGCATTAAGCTCACTCGGAGGTACCTTTATCATATCCCCATGTATCTGACATCGGTGGCACTTTCGAACATACCGGATGCAGTCCGTCTCCATGGTCATCCAGAAATAACCGGCTCAAAGTATCTTATTTGCCAATACAAACCCGTTCATATGTGGGCCGCAGGTCCCTGCGTGAATTTCCTCCAATAATTTTGATGCTTCCTTTGCGTCAACACACCTTAATATCCCCAAATCGGGAGTCGTCCTATACAGGATTCCTCCGCTGTGAAAGAAATTGTTGGACAATCTCCGAAGTGTGCGTTTCTGAGTGGTATTTGCAAGCTCTGGGTACTCTCCCTTTTCCAAGTGCTCCTTAATATCATGGAACCAAGGATTTTCGTCTGCTTCTTCGGCACAGGATGTTAGCTAACCATGTCGGGTACTCAACTACCCGGAGAACTTTGGCGTTGATCTTCTTGGTAACTTCTTCTTTGATTTTCAAACTCATGTCGGGTTTGAACTTTCTGAGCTTTTGCTTTACCCGTGGACACATTGGATTGGTTGGTAGTTTGTGAGCCACAATAGATGTACTTAGACCAGTCATGTCATCATACGACCAGGCGAATATGTCCTCATACTCCCTTAGAAACTCTGTGTACTCTTTCTTTTCTGACGGTGACAAATGAATATTGATCCGTGTTTTCTTGACGTTCTCTAAATTCCCCAAATTGATAACTTCAGTCTCGTCCAGGTTGGACTTAGGTCTGTTCTCAAAATTCTCAATTTCCTTGACAATCTCGTCGGGTATATCATCTTCCTCTGAATCAATGTTCGTTTGTTGTGTTGTCTCATTGCATGTCACAGTCATCGATTCATCAAGATAAGTAATAGTAATGTTGTATAGATAAAGTAATGGGAGAAGACAGGAGCAAATAAATATGAGATTCATACGGAAAATGGAAACTCTTTGATAAAACGAATAATTGTTTTGAACATTAAAGATCTTATTGCAGGAATTGAAAATGCAGAAAAGGAAAGAAATGCCTTTAATAAACAGTAAATAGTGCTTGTTTATTAGCCTTGCTACCCCGAGCCTCGGTGGGCTTTGGTCGTCCAGACAGAACAGTTCCTGAGATATGTTCCCTTTCTCACTGCCTGTATGGAAGGGCCTTCCTCCCCCTCCTCCTCGAAAATAACACAACAACCCATGTCCCCGTCGTCTAAAAACAAGTTCCTCATTGCCGCCAGTGCTTCTTATTCGTCGGACCCATAGATGATATCAGCCTGCCGGAAAGTCTGCTCCAAATGAGGTATTGGCTGCTCCAAGGGGTAATAGTGACCGCGCCATGGGGGCGACCAGTTTTTGAATTCTTCCCATGTATACTCATACCCCAGACCGAAAGTGGTACCATGTTTCTTGAGCTTGATGGGTTTCGTGATCCCTTGGAGGTTTTTACCGAGCCCTTTGCCTGGCTCGTATCCTCCCCAATTCAAGATTCTCTCGATCTTTCTATCCCACCATGTGTCCTTGTCGATGGCATTGACTCGTTCAATATGGTGATAAGTTCCTCCACCCAGGTTTCTTTTTCCATCAATCACATGGATAGTCTGGCGATTAAAACTAGGGTTGCTACCATCGCCGTGGATGATCACCTCTTGGTGGTTCCACTCAAATTTTACTGCCTGATGTAGGGTTGATGCTACGGCCCCAGCAGCATGGATCCAGGGTCATCCTAACAGCAGATTGTAAGATGCCGGCACATCTATCACCTGAAAGTCCACCTCGAACTAAGTCGGTCCCATCTGTAGACATAGACTGATCTCCCCAATGGTAGACCTTTGAGAACCGTCGAAGGCTTTCACGTTGATCGCTCCGTCCTTCATCTTATGTAGTCCCTTTCCCAACTTCTTGAGTGTTATCAGCGGACATATGTTAAGACTGGACCCTCCATCGACAAGAATCCTGGTTATGAAATAATCTTCGCATTGTACGGTGATGTGCAGATCCTTGTTATGTCCCAATCCCTCAGGTGGAAACTCGTCTTCGTGAAAAGTGATTTTGTGGCTTTCCAGTACTTGGCCTACCATGTTGGCCATTTCCCCGCTAGTGATGTTTTCGGTACATAGGCTTCACTCAACACTTTTAACAAAGCATTTCTGTGTGTCTCAGAGTTCTGCAGCAGAGAGAAAATGGATATTTGTGATGGTGTCTTGTTCAGTTGGTCGATGACCGAATATTCTTTAGCCTGTATTTTTCTCCAAAGATCATCTGAACCTGTCTCAATGAGGGGAGGTCAGTTGGCAGCCTGCTTGCTTGACTCAGCCAGATGCTCAAGGGTATAGACTCTACCAGTTCTTGTTATACCCTGTGTTGCGATGGCCTCTTCAAACCCGCTTTTACTTTTCCTTCTTGCCTCGGCTGTATAATCCCAAGGGATAGCATTTGAATAGAAAGGTGACATGGTTGACATCGCCACCGGTACTGGTGCGACTATCCTTACTTCAAATGGCATACGGGCTTTGGGCGGCAAGACTGCAACCTCGAAAGACGCGGGTGCATTTGCCGGAGACACGAAATCAACCTTAATTGGTACTGGTTCCTTCGCCTTTGCAGGTGGTGCTGCTTCAAACTCAAGTGGGATAGACATATTCACCTCAGCATTCTCAGATGGTTGAATCTGGACTATGATCGGGTTGAGAGTAACTGCAGGTTTCTTTGGGTCGTCGCCTTCTACGATCAACCTGATTGACCCCTCGGGATCCCAATCATCTTCTATCTCAATCATATGGATACCTATGCCCTTATGGTCTAGTAAAGGATTGTTACGGACGTTCAGAGCGGATTCCTTGGCCACAATAATCTTGTTATCAATAAGGGTATGTATTTTATACTTCAAAGAGCGGCATTCATAGATGGTGTGTCCTTTCATACCAGAATGGTATGCACAGGATTTGTTCGGGTTAACCCACTGAGAAGGGTTCTCAGGGGTGACAACGGGGATAGGTGTGACATAACCAACAACTTTGAGCTTTTCATACAGCTGGTCAACGGGCTCGGCTATGGCGGTGTATTGTTTTGGAGGGCGACGATCAAAGTTAGGGCGAGGCCTAGGGAAGTTTTGACGGGTAGGGAGTGATTGATAGTGAGGTGGCTGGGAATTATAGGTGTTCTGGACGGGAGTGGGTTGTGAATATCTAGGTGAGGTAGGTTAATATGTAGGTTGTGGAGGTTGGTATGTGGGTGGTGGAGCTTGGTATGAAGGTGAGGGTGCTTGGAAGTTCGGGGTTGGCTGATACGTGAAGGGAGGTGTTGGGTAGACTTGGTATTTGGGCGGGGATTTGGCTTGTTGTGCAACCATTACGGCTCCCACGCCTCTCTTCTTAGACACACCACCGGGCTGTAAATCCTTGTTAGTGGCTTGCAGAGCTTCAAAATTTGTAACCATACCGTTCTTGATACCTTCTTTAATTCTCTCTCCTATTCTGATAATGTCGGAGAAATTTTGGCCTTCAACCATCATTAGCCGTTCATAGAACTGCGGTTCCTGAGCCCGAACAAAGAATTTGTTCATTTGTTCTTCCTTTAAAGCAGGCCTGACTTTGGAAGCTTCCGACCTCCAATGAGTAGCATACTTGCAAAAGGTTTCTGTGGGCTTCTTCTTCAAGTTCTGGATATAGAACACATCTGGTGCGTTCTCTGTGTTGAATCTAATCCTGTCCATGAAGTCTGTTGCCATACCTACCCAGTTGGACCACTTCTTGGGGTCTTGGATGATATACCAAGATAGTGCATATCCCTTCAAACTCCTCATAAATAGCTTCATGCGGATCCTTTCGTCTTTTCCTACGCCAACCAATTTGTCACAGTAGATCCTCAGGTGGACCCTTGGATCATATCGTCGAACATCTCAAACTTTGGAGGTTTGTACCCCTCGGGTAGTTCGACATCAGGCTGTATGCAGAGGTCTTCATAGTTCAGACCTTCGATCCTCTAGACTCCTTCAACACCCTGCTCTCGGCTAGTCAGCTTCCTAAGTTCCTCGGCTAGATTCTTGATAAGCAGGTCCTTCTCATCGGACTCAGATGTATGTGTGACAGGTGGGGTGGAGTGAGTCATAGTCTCCACGTAGATGGGATTGTTGTAGGAAACTAGGTGATCTTTTGTGCGAGTCTGAGGTCTCGGGGGTGGAGGTGGAGTGTTGTGGCAAGTGTTGCACTGTGCTGGGAGAGTTTGGTTATTTGGGGGGAGTGGCGTGACGATGAAGTGCAGGGTGATTTGGCTGTTTTGGGATATTCTGTGGAGGTGTAAGGGTGACATCAGGGACATTGAGGGAAAAAGACAGATTGGCCAGATTCCGGACTTGATCAAGTTCTTCTTGAAATTTTAGCAGCTTTTGTTCCAGTGGTGACATGTTCTCATGCAAAACCTGAATACCTCGGCCATCAGTGGCCTCTACCCGCTCAACCCTATTTTCTTGTCTGGTTCCGCTGGATTCTTCCATCTTACTTTTGCTTTTGTCTTTGCCCCTGGGAGGATTAGGAGGAGGAGTAGGAGAAGCGACCTTGGATCTTGTGCGATAGACTGATGATGCCAGAATGCACGAACTAACCTTTGGGGTGGGGGATAATAAATAAAGGAAAAAAACAAAAAGGTAACGAAGTCAGTGAGGATTATAAAGAATATTGCGATAATTTAAACACGTAATGCGAAAATGTAAAATGCATCCTAAGTTGGGGAACCTCTTTGTGCCCGAGGTAGGCCTAGCGACAAATTAATTTGTAGAACTTGAAATGCTAAATGCCTCATTTTATTGATGAAAAAAACGACTCTAAATATGCGAAAAATAAAAGTCACTAATGGCCAATGGCCTTATTACATCAAAGGAGACAAAATAAAAGACACCCCTATCTACTTGGTCCAAGAAGGACCTGCCCCAGATTCGTCATCCCTGCTTCCTTTGATCAGCGTCCCCATCTCACGGAGTCCCAGAATAAGGTAGCAGCCTCTATCATCATTTTGTTAGGCCGAATATCCAAAAGAGAGGGCAGGTTGCCCAAGTGTTTCCTGATGAGTGTTTTGTCACTGGAGTGAAGGTCCTCCCACCAGTTCATCAATTTAGGGTGGATATTGGTGACCATGACGAATCTGGGGATTTCATGCCTCATTTTCTGCAAAGCGTACATGGTTAGGACCTTACCCCCACCGGACTCGACTATTTAACATCGATAATTAGCAAAGCATTTAGTTCTCCAAATAAATGCACAGAATGTGAAGGCGTCCGTTTGGGTTCCAGGGAAACCCAATGGACCTTGGACAAGGCTATCTTAAAGGCTATTCTGCGGACAACACATTATCCTGGCTATGTTTGACCATGATGCATGCAACATTACAATAGAGTAAGGTTTCTATGGGGTTTTATACCGGTATCCTTGAGCAGACAACTCAAGGGGGAAGGCACGAAACTGTTGACTGCACCGCTGATCGACTAGTTTTACCGCAAATATGCCTTTCTGAATTTAGGGGGTAGCAATATTGGAATAGCGCAACCACTCATTGTAAGCGTTGCTATAGGATTTTTGTCTGGCACTAGTGGAATATGAATGCGGAGCATGATATGCAATAAATAACACTTAAACAAGTAGGCATGTATTTTCACATTGAAGAAAGCGGTAAAGAAAGGAAATACAACAGTTATAATGGAAAGCGGTTACAAAGAAAACATGAAGACATGTCAGTTTTGTTCAGGTGAAATAAATACTTGCAAAAATTAAACAGCTATAAGCATATAACGGGGAATAGGAAAAGGTGTAAGCATTTAAATAAAAATTAAAGGTCCAAATTCACGAAATAACTTGTAATGGTATAAGCCTAGGGAATGTCCCCAGCAGATTCGCCATGCTGTCGCGTCCCCCTTTTTTCTCGCACGGGTTAGGTACGCGGAGATCGGGTTTCATGACATTCTGGACAACTCCTTAAAGGAAAAGGTTTAAGGAAGAGTCGCCACCTAACGATTTTAGGGTGCGTTAGGGCACCTAGAATAACTAACTCATAAACTAGTTTGCATTACCAAAGATTGGGTAAGGGCTTGAAGTCATCCTAAGGGGAAGGTGTCAGGAACCCCTCAAGATCCACAATTGTGGGTCCCGGCCAAGTAATTTTGTGAATTTGGACGGTAAAAAAATCGCAAACAAGGCACATGTAAGAGGGGATTTCAAACAAGTATAAAGTTTTTATTAAAGGGTTTGGAAAAAAAACATTAGGGTAAAACATTTGAGAGAATTATCCTAGGTTTGAAGTAATACGGATCACATCAATGCAATACCCGGTATGTCACTCCTCGAAGAGGGGCTACACATGGTATTAGCGCACCGGTCATCATATCCGTATTCTACCCTTCCTACCCCGTAAAGGCATTTAGAAACGTGTGTGTGTTACGAAGCTTATTGCATGCTATTACCCGTCCCATCCTATCAGTCCTGGAGGATATTTAGGGACTACTATTCCTAGAGGGTGAGTGCTAGGCTGACCCCTTAAGTTTTAAAGGATAAACTCTAAGAGACAAGTAAAGAAACAATTAGGACTTGCACATATGGGATACACATAAAAAAACAATGGCTCATAGATCCTCCACAAATAATGCACGTTAATAGCACGTCTCAAACACAAAGAAGTCTCAGGTTTGAGAACCTAAGGTAGGGATTCTAGGTGAATACAGTAGCAAATAGCAGGGTTTAATGAGTTTAAGAAAAGATGACTGATTTTAAAACCATTGTGGTTAATAGGCAGTGTACAAAAGTAGTTACTGATTTTTGGTTTCATAAAACGTTGTGCCTAAGGTTTGCCTAGGCGTTTGAATATATGTTGATTACCATTTTAAGAAATAGGTGGAAGTCATGTCTTTCAGAATTGGTTTTAGTAAACAGATGATGAGAGATGCAGGTCCTATAGGCATGGTATCTAAAATGCAAGTAGGGTATTAGGTATGAAACCAGTTTCAGTTTAAATGCAGAAAACATTTTTTTTACCCATTTGAAACATATTTTAGCAAGGTTATTGGCTAAATAGACGATACGGGGGTCTGATTTCTCTTAATTATTGAGCCTAATACATGCTTTCTAGGTGTAAGATACCCAACACAAGATTTTGGAATATAGGCATGCTGAAAATGAATTCCTAAGATAACATGGTCTCTAATGCATATATTAATAACTTGATTGTAGTTATACGCCTAAGCAGGATATCCAGATGTGAGTATGCATGTAGAGGCAGTGTTATTGAAACAACTGTTTTAAAATTATACCAACTACGAAAAGATTTTCTGAATGAGGTAGCAATTAATATCAGTATGTTTTGCTATCTAACATGATTTTCAAAGTGAGCAAGGATCTGATGAGATGCAGACCTAAGCACATGATTTCTAATGTAGATATGTCCTAAGCAAGATCTCTATTGCACACAGAGGTAAAAATAAATCCTAAAACATGGTTCATACCCAAAATTATACTAAGCATGCATAGTCCCACCCTTTTCACTATCCAGCCCCGGAGTTGTTTTTTACAAATAATTATTACAGACCGGTATTGCATGAATTACACAAATGAATAAGAAAAGTCAAGAAGCTAAACTATAGGGAGCCTAACAGTAGGCCCAAATACCAGATCCATTTTCCATATGCCATCGCCTTCAACCCAAGTGTGTCATAGTCTCCAAGGATGAGTAAGTGCAGTGTAGAGTGCCAGCCTTGTGTGTCAAAGTTCAATGGGAACTCAAGGTCCCCAAGGCAATGCTCACACGAAGGGGGCAGAACCTAGAATATAAGAGTAGTGGGAAGTGCTTGGATTTTAAAAGAGAGTTTGAGTTTGAAAAGAGTAGTTGAGATAACAGTTTTGAAAAGATGATTTCAGAAAGTGATGAAGGACTTTGACTAATCAGTTTATTAAAGAGAGAAGTAATACAACTGCAGCCAGCAGGTAAAATAACCCATGAAAGAGCAAACACAAACAGGGGTAAGGGAATGGGGACAAATAACATTAAATATTAGAGTTAGGCAGAGTTATAGTTGCCACATAGTTACCATATAGTTGTCACATAATAGCACAGATAAATAGGATCAAGATCACATAATATTCAAGTAGTAGGAGAGGCAGTTTTTAGGCATAGGATGAGTGCAAGTAATAACAATCAGGTCAACGTAAGAAACATCAACCTATGAGCACATAATCATGCCAGAGTCTCAGAATGAACTGGAGACATATCAGACTCAAAGAAAGGGAGGGATAGTAGGGGGTATGCTAATGACATGATTACCGGGAATCACATAAAAGCAGGATACATATTCAAATTTAACAAAAAGGAAAAAACATGATGTGGTTAAGCTAATTACATGGTAGACAGTAGAACTATAGGATAAAACACATAAGGAACAACAAATAGGTAAACAAGAACTTGAGAATATTGTGTGAATGTTACAAAAACTAAATAAGAGACATACCAGTCGAGTAATGAGAATAGCGAAGTGCAAGAGATAGCACAACAATAGCAGTAGGCAGAACAAAGAGGGAAGCAGTAGAACAGTAGTATGCAAAATAGGAGAGCAAAAGTAAGATAGTAGTATGCAGAAGCACAAGATCAAATAGAGATTGCTCAGTCTTGGCTTTAAGCCGATTGAGTAGCCAGTAATAGATGCAAAGAGCAAGAAGATATGGGTATGAAAACACAGAAAAGTTTAGAAAAATGTGATCAGTGATTGCTAATATCAGCGTGTGTCTCTGTAAGTGTCAGTCAAGAGTGTGTGTGTGTTAAAAGAAAGAAGACATGGTCTTTATATAGTTTTAAAAATGAATAGTGCATAGGCAAATTATGGAAATAACAATCAATCAATACCAATCAAGACAACCGGACTCCTTGAATTAAGGAGTCTAGTTAAAGCGGTATAGTCAAGGTGAAATAGGGCAAAGAAATCAGTCCAATAGGACTGATTCTCTCAAATTAGGACAAGGAAATCACATAGTGCACAAATAAAGCCAAATACATAGTGCATAATTAAGGAAAGTTGAACTAACCGTGTATTTATAAAGTAAAACTAGGGCATCAGTTTGAAAATCAATTGAGAGGGTCTCAGATTCAATTATAATCACAGGGAATCCGAAATAGTTAAGGAAAGCCTCTCATAAACATGGAAGGAATTCAAAATTGGTACAGAATTACAGAAAGAACACACAAGATCATGTATTTAAGGAAAACATCACAAGCATGGGATTTTTACACAAAAGGATCAGTACAAATCAACATGTAAACAGCCAGTAGGTAAAGGTCAGAGTTTTCAAACATGTAAATAGCAGTCACTGATTACCACAAAGATATACTCATTAGAACAGCAGAAATTAGATGTTATGACAACGAATCGAAGCAAGAGTTACAGAGAACGCACGAATGCATAGTCGAATAATACAGACCAAACCAGAACGCTAGGGTTTCGTCAATAACACGAAATCAGGAGATAATCGCTTAAACACAACATAGATGATTAAAAATCAAAAGAGAAAGCTATTTCAGAACAAGGTAGAGAAAACTTAATTTTCGAAATTGTTAAAAACAAAAAATTTCGGAGAAAACCTGAAGAAACTTCATAGCATTGTAAGTATGAAACGGATCTTAAAGAAAAACCCCAAAATACAGAAGATTAGGGTTTCGTGGAACCCAGAAAAGAGGGAAAACGTCGTGATTGACCTTGATTTAGGCTAGGGATACTGCAAACTTACTCAAATGACCGGGGGGGGGGGGTGGCCGAAAAATGGCAAGAGACCCAAAGGGTGAGTGAACCGCTCCAGGTTCATCTGAAGAGCCTAGGGTATCACTGGATTGGTGCAAAATGGATAGATGACCAAGAGATGATGAAGAGCCATAGATTCCGGTGAGAAAACCGGACGGAGAAGGTGAACCGACCCCATCGGAGGGGAGAAGCCAAGGAGGCTTTTAGAGAGTAACAGAGAGAGAGAATGAGAGATAGAGAGAGATGAAGAGTCTCGAAATGAGACGGGGAAGGGGGGGGGGGTTGGTTAGAATTATTTTAGGAAAATTGATTAATTGAGGGGTTGGGCCGGGTTAAAATTGTGGGTTTGGGTCAGGTGGGGTTGGTTTTAAAATTGGCTATAATTTAAATAGAAATAGGTCGAATGTTAAATACCCAATTTAAATTGGATAAGTAATTAATTAAAATAGCTAATAATTGTGTNGGGTAGGAGTTAAAATCTGATGGGTTGGGGTTTGAATGTGGCTAGGATTTAAATAGGAATAGGGTAGATGTTAAATACCCAATTTGAATAGGATAATTAATTAATTAAAATAGCTAATAATTGTAAAAAGTGAAATTAAAACCAAATAAATGAAATTAGGACGATTAACTATTATAGAAATATAAAAATGATTAGTTATTTATTTAAAAATGGTATAAATGCGTATTTGTGCTATTATTGCAAAAATTGCTGAAATTAACTAAATAGTGCCAATATTGGCTAATTTGTGAAATAATTAAATCCTAAGGGAATAAAAATAGGATATGAATAACATATTGAGTGAGAAAATGATTTGAAATTATTTATAACATCGTTTATGCATAATTATGAATAGTTATGGAACATTAAAAATATTAAATAAACAGGAAAATAATTTGATAAAAATACGGAAAATTATGAAAAAATATCGATTACTGTAGAGTTATTTTGAAGGTATATATGCAAATTTGAAAATAGTCTGGGAAAAAATTGGGTATCAACAGGTGTGAGCACTGCCCGGGATCCCTTGAGATCCTTAGGGAAGTTTGACACACCTGGATCATGTGAAAGGATGTGAACCACTGGCATTGAAGTATTCTGGACATTCTGGGCCTATCAGTAGGCTCCCTATAGCATAAATTCTTGTTTTCTTATTTCAATTATGTAATTTGTGCAAACGGTTTGTAATAATTATTGTAAAAATTCTTTGGGGATGGATAGTGAAAAGGGATGGGTACTATGTATGCTAAAAGGGTAAAAATCATGCTCTAGGCTTTACTTTCTATCTGCGCAATAGAAATTCTGTGTAGGACTCATGTATTCAATGCATGCATTAGAAATCATGCCCCTTTAGGTCCCATGTTTACTGTTTCAGCATATGCACCTCTATATGACTTAGAAAATTTCATGTTAAAATGTGCTAATAACTAGTACTTTACCATTATGTTATACGCTGCCATGCACACTTAGAAATCCTGCCTTAGGATCTAAACAACGCTAATAAATAGGTCATTCCATCTCTTCTGCATATTCTGAAAGCATTTTCAAATGTTGCAACACTTATGCATTTAGAAAACAAAATCCCGCTTAGGCCCTACATCACTCTGCATTTTTTTGTGCATTAGATATCATGACTTTAGGATCACATTCATATCCGCTTAGGCATCTCTAGTTTAATTATTGATAGAAAAATAGATTCACACAGCTGGTAATAATTCCTGAATTCTGAACATTTAGAACAGCATGTTTAGTGATACAATTCAAACAGTTTTCTCTAAGTAACCCTAATAACTTAAACGTTGTCTTACACCTAGTCAAGCCTTAGGTACTGAAGTTGTAAAAGATGGAAAACTGCTTATTTATGTATGCTGCTCAAATATCAACATGTTTAAAATCAGTAGGCAAAACTGATTAGGTCTCCCTCTCTGAATTATGGAACAAAACTGTTTCTCTGTTATATTCTAAAATCACCTAGATATCATGTCTTAGGATTCTAAAACTAAATATGGACCTTAGCTGTGTATGAGTCGTGTTGTCTATGTGCATTACTTGTGGAGGTATATTTGAGCCTTCTATCTATTTTCTATGATTCCCCCTTAATTGCAGTCCTATTCGTTTTTACTTGTCGCCTTAGTATTTTGCCTTTAAAACTGAGGGTCTGCCTAGAACATTCCTTATAGGTAGAAGTCCTAAACTCCTCCAGGATTATTAGGAAGGTACGGTTAACGGCACACAATTGAGGTCGCTGACCAACACTCGTTTTTAATTACCTTTACGGGGTAGGAAGGGTAGATATGGATATGATGACCGGTGAGCTAATACCACGTGTAGCCCCTCTTTGAGGAGTGACATACTGGGTATTGCATTGATGTGATCCATATAACAAACAACCTAAGACATACCCTACTCCCCCATACGCATGTTTAGATTATAACTCTTTCAAAACTTTTACTTAGCTATTAAAAATTTTCAAACTTAGTAACACATGTGTGCTTGAACTACGAATCCTTCAAAAACTACCTTCTCTTTTTAAACATTAATTGACTATCTGCTACTTGTACAAATTTACAAAAGTTGTTTGGCCAGGAACCACGGTTGTTCTGAGGGGTGCCTAACACCTTCCCCTTGGAATAACGGCAAGCTCTTACCCTATCTCTGGTTATCAAACTTTTTTGTAAATGACCCCCCCCCCCCCCAAATAGGTGCCCTAACGCACCTTAACCCGTTAGGTGATGACTCTTCAAAACTTGCAAACCCCTTTCCCAAAAGGAAATGAGTTGTCCCAACAATGTCAAAAACCCTTGACCGACCCCGAAAGGAGTTGGAAAAAGGGGGCGCGACAAACCCCAATTCTTACTAACTTTCACTACTTGTGTGTTGCAAAAAATGGTGTGTTCTCATGGTAGAGGAGACACTTCAAATGAGAGGGCAGAATCCTCCCGAGGCTGGGGTAAAGGTAGGAAAACATTGCCCTTAGCAGTCCAAAGGGTAGTAGGCAAAAAGGCTACCCTCGTTAGACCTCCTCCAGAATCCTCGGACACAAGTGAATACCTCCAATCCAGGGAGACTTCTGAGGGGGAATCTGCACAACCCCAACCGGAGGCTCAATTAAAACCATTCTGATTGGCCAATGAACCTACCTCCTCTTATGGGCCGTCTAATGGATTATAGGGAGGTAGTGAGGCATCAGAACCATCTTCCCCACCTGCTACAACACCAGCCTAAATAGCTAGCCCAATAAATATTGATGATGATGAGGGGGTTCCGGATGACGGGAGGGGGTGATACTAATGTGGGAGGTCTGTCTAGGTCAAGGAATACCGAGGTGTGGGCTTACAGATTTGTGAGTGAAAAAGCTTATGCCAAGTTTCGGGAATGGTGGCCCTAGAGGTCGCTCACTCTTGAGAGACATTTCATAACAAGAGACCTACTTCCGCACAATCCAAATGTCCTAAAACAATTTGAAGAGAGATACGGATGGAAGTATTTCACCGAAAAAGTGGTGGACGCCAATGAATACCTTGTCAAGGAGTTCTATGCTAATGTTGCCCACATCAAAATGGGATACCACTGTGACAAAGGTCCGGAACTTGAAGATCCGGTTTGATGGCCACACTCTAAACTCATATGTTGGACTTGAGGATGTGGAGGCAGTGTAGTACTTGGGGAAGCTGGCCTTGATTAAAGCAGCTCATCCATGGCTAGCAGAGATATTAGCTATTCCAGGGACAACACCGGCATGGCTCACAGCTAGAGTCCCAATAGTCAGAAACACCCTTAGCTTTGAAGCCAAAGGGTGGTCAACATTTGTGTGCATCCGGCTTGACCCTTGCCAGCATGATATTGTCCTCCTAATCACCCGAGCAATCTATATAGCTTCCATCATGGCGGGGTATCCAATTAATGTGGGGAACCTGATGTCCTACCACATCTCCAAGGCGGTTGGCAAATAAGAAAGATCTTATCCTAACCCCAATGTCATTACCGAGTATCTCGAAGACCAAGGGGTATAAAAGAGGCATTTTGATACGAATATGAGGACTAAAAAGCCTTTCTCCTGGAATCACCTCCAAGGGGCGGACGACCCTAAAACCAAGGGTAAGGCCACTACCTCCACTGTCCAGTCTGAAGAGCCACGGAAAGTGGCCACCGGGTAAGAGCCTTCCACAACAGCTGGTTCTTCAGCTGCTATGCCTCCTCCGTCTTCTAGGCCATCCATCACAGTGCCATTATTTGTGCCTTAATATTCCACCTACCCTCAGACTGCACTGTGGGTTTCACATACATTATCTAGCCTCAGCACTTGGATGACGGTTACTACCACAAAGTTGAGTGTCCTATCCAGTGCAGTAGCAGCATAGTCTTCAGCCCCATCACAACTTCAGGTACCTCCATCAGTGGAGGATTCATTGAAGGAGCTTCTGGGCAACCATAAGAAACTCCTAGACAACCAGAAGAAGATCCTGGAGACTCTTGATGCACATGGTAAGGTTATCAAGGATCTGGTCAAGCAGGTGAAGAAAATGAGGAAGACTCAGTCCTCAAAGAAGTCAATGGAGAAGCTGAAAAAGAGGGTAGAGAAGATGGCCTCTGCCGGAGATATCCCGTTGGACCTGATCATGGAGGAGACAGCCCAAGCAGCACAGGCAACAGAGTATGAGGCATCAGATGCAGCAGCTGGCCAGTCTGAGGAGCCGGATATCACTACATATACTGCCGAGGAGATGATCTAGATGCTCAGCAACTTCGTAGTCCCCCAGTCAGAGGATGTAGAGATCCAGTTAGAGGACACAGTGGGAGCTGATATGACTATGCAGTCTGAGTACCCCACTCGTGTTCCTGACCCGATGCGGACAGAGACCACATAGGGAGTTCTCTTTACTCTCTAACCTTTCCTTGATCTTATTTTATTATTAGCATTAAGGACAATGCTATTTTTTATTTTTGTGGGTGGTCCATTTTGATTTGTGATGACATTTGGTATGTAATAACTATGATACTATTTTTCTTTATCTTTATTTTCACTTTTGGTATGTATATAATTTTACCATTTGATGTATATATTCATTTCCATTATGTATATATTCATTTTTTTTTCATTTTGTACATATTCAGTTTACTTTCCGTAGTTTACTTCATAACTTCTTTCGTTGTTTTTCCTTAGTAGCATAACTTCTTATTTCCTTCAGTAGCTTCTTTTTAAGTTTTTAGCTTCTTTTTACATTTTGTGTGAACAATAAGCCTTTGGTTTTCTTAATGCCACAGTTCTTTCCAAAGGTGGATAGTGTGTGAACCGGGTGGCTCTTCCAAACGATTGATGAAGTGACAACCTTCTTAAGGGATCGAGTCCGTTTTCTTTTTGTTTGGGTGTATATAGTAGTAGTAATGAATACAATAGTCTCAAGAAGGATTTACTTGGTACTAACACATTTACCTTTGACCTCATGGTTAGAGACCAGTTGATTGACAAAGATTAGCTCTAGTTGTGACCTTTAGACTCTTGAGTTGACTAAAACAATCACCGAGTGGTTTCCTTGAGCCATTTGTGATTTTCAATCTTAGCTAGGGTTGTTGTGGGCCCTTAACTCTATTCTCTTTAACAATCCACCAGCTTGAGAGGTGAGGTATTGAATTGCAAGTCCAAGTTATGTGCCAATAAGTCTAGAGCTTTCCCTGAATGTTTGTGTAGGCGAAATACTAAGTGTAGCTCAACGTGAGAAATGATTTTAGGCTCTCCTTGGTCCAATTTGAACTTTGAAAGCTTTCGTGGCCTACCAATGTGATATCCCTAGTCAACCCCATTGAGCCTAAGCATGTTTCATTCAATAGCCACATTACAAGCCTTTATCCGTTTTATAATGACCCTCTTTTGGCACCCAATATTTCCTTAGCATTCATGATGAACAATTGGCAAAAGCATAAGTTTGGGGGAGAGACGAGGAATTTGAAAGTGATAAAAGGTTCAAAGAAGAAAAAGAATTGAAGAAAAGGAAAGGGCAATGAAAAGGAAGAAAAGCCAAAAAAGAAATATGTCAAAACGAAAGTGAAGGTTGAAGGGATTCAAAGAACGCAATGATAAAAGGCATGTAATGATGAGAAAAGGAAAAACATTATTGTCATGAGTCAGAAAGAGTGACAATATGTCTCTCTAGTTCCCTAAGGAAGAAGAAAATGACTCAAAGAGTCAAGAATGTATGAGCCGAAATGAGAAAATGGAGTGCTTAAGTAAAGATGAAACCATCATAGTTCGATAAGTCCTACCTTGATCTAAAAGCCTTCATTACATCCCCGCTAAAGCCCTATATGATTTCAAGTTGAGTGAGCTTACATTAGTTGTGATTTACATAAACGACAAGCTTATGGTACTTAGAGTCGGACTTGTGGCATTATTTTGAGAGTGATGAGTGCACTTCTTCGCAATCCTTGTTTTGAGTGTTACATTCTAAAGAGTGAGATTTGCTCATGGAGAGTAGAGGAGGAGGAGTTTGGGATCCACAATGACCTAAGTGATAGTGCGAGCTTCCTTGATGAATTGAGTCAACTCTTGCTCTAGTGTCACATTAGAATTATGGTACTCAAAAGGTCATAACATGATGTTTTTGATAATTCATTTGTGTCGAGGGTAATTGTTAGTCCCAATTGATGCTTGATAGAGTCACCTTAGGCCATCTGAAATATCCTTTTCTTTTCATTGTGGAGGTGGGAATTACTTTATTTGCTTAAGGACAAGCAAAAGCTTAAGTTTAGGGGAGTTGATAAGTTGGGATTTTAACCGATTATTTGCTCTCTTTTACTTGTGTTTAGGGCAAAAAAATGCGTGAAGGTATTCCCGAAAACTAATTTAATATGCTTGCTTGCAGGGATTGTTCAAAATGATTCAAAGGAGTCATAATCACCTCATAAAGGAGTCAAAACTTGAACAAAAACCAAGACTGGGCTAAGAGCTGTGAAACGCAGACCGCACAAATATTGTACGACCGTGAAAGCTACAACACGGTCCCGATCACTATTTCGAGGTCCGCGAAAGGCAGATTCAGATAGGTTGATATTTGGGCTAATAGATGAACGCAGATCGCATCAGAAAGGTGCGGCCGCAAAAGTACCTGTGCGGACACAATTTGAATTACGCAAACCGCGGTTGCTGAGGTTCAGAAAGCTTACATATTAAACAAAAATAAGAAGTGTGGTTCGCGTCAGGATTATGCGGCCGCGGAAGTCTCCTACGCGACCGCGATGGAAATTATGTGGTCCGTGAACTATGCTCAACCAAGATCCAAAAGTGAATAACGCGGACCGCGATCAGAATTACGCGGCCGAGAAAGCAAGAGTGCGACCGCAGTCAGAATTACGCGGCCGCACAACCTCCGCAGGGGTATTTTGGTCCGAGATTTTGGCTTAGTATAAATAGAAATTTTTGTCATTTTTAGGTTATGTTGTGGAAGATCTGAGCACGTGAGACGGATATAACTTCCGTTTTGGGAAATTTTGTACAAGATTCATCTTACAACATTAGATTTTAATCTTTTAATCCAGTATTATGAATTTTATCTGAATTTTATCTTTGATTTTTGTTATTTCCATGAGTAGCTTGACCCATATCTAGGGTTGTGACCCAACCCTAGTGTGGGTACTTAATGGGTAGTGAATTTTAGGGCTTGAATAAGTATGGGTTAGTGATATTTAGCCTATTTCTTGCTAGAATTATAGAATTAGTGGTTGCAAACACTGATTCATGCCTTTATGACTTAGTCTCTTCTTGATAAAGATGGACTAAGTCTAGGAAAACTAGGCTAACAAGGAATTTGGGTGAACTCAAGAAATTGAAAGCCCCAATTAAAGGGTTAAACCTAGAGATAGTAATACCCGACTTGAGTTAATATCACTTGAATTGCATGAATACGCATTTGGACTTGAGAAAGCCAAATTGGGCAAAATCACTCAAACTACTGAGAGGTATAGAGTGAGTACTTAGGTGTGATAGCTATATTACGACCCCAACTAAATCAAGCTTGGCCTAGATTCTTGTTACCCGTTAGATATCCACCTAGGCGGAAGTCACTACCCTAGTCTCTTTTAAACACTTGAATACCAACAACAAAAATATTGTACTTAGCTTTGATCATTCCATACAATAGAATAGAATTAGAAGTAGAATCAAAACCAAAATGTGTGGAAGTGTAATTAGGAACAAAATACGCATCTTCACTTAGATATAAACCTAATTCCAAATCAATTAACTCATGTGGATTCGATCCCGACCTTGTTGGGTAAAACTGCATCGACCATCCTCGCTACTCAATAGTAGTGCAGGCTTGAACCCGATCAGGAGTTTTGGGTAAGAGCCTTTCGATTTTTGTTAACTCTCTTCTTGTTGTACCATGTACATGACAATAGTAGTCGAGTGTTGTCAACACCGGCTGTTGTTAAGGAAACACTCAAGGATCGAGTAACCCAACTTGATGGCAAGGTCGACTATTTGGACGGATAAGTGTAGACTATGGCAGAAAGTCAGGGGAATCCGGAATCGTTGGTCACCAGACGCTCGCTAATGAGTACCGCATCTTCCCAGTGAAGTAGAGTCATATTCATGGGGCCTCAACAAACCCGGTGGCGATGTCCAAAGTGTGACGGACCGGGTCAAATTGAGGAGCTTTCTGTGGAGATAGGTTTCTAGTTCGTGAACTTGATGTCTCACCTTGAGACTCCAGACTTGAGTCCCAGAACCACGACCATTCAACGAGATTCGAAATGCCAAGGCTCGAAGACCTCTGGGACATGGAACAGTATTTTAAGGTTATTTGTGCCCCTTTTGACGACCAAAGTACAATGGCAACAATCTATCTCTCTGGGGATGCAAAGAATATTTGAAACAACGTAACTTTCGAACCATCACACGGATTCCAACCCAACTACCGTAAGAGCAGAATGGAAGGGCAAAAAATGATTCTATGCGCAGACGTGAAAGCTCTAGATAGAAAGATTCTAGATTCTTTTTATTTAGAGAGGAATGATTCCCTCATCTGCTGTCACGACCCCAAATCCTAACCCGTCGTGATGGCGCCTATAGTGGAACTAGGCTAGCCACTATCACATAATTACACATTTTCTTTGATAGAAATTTTCCTATTCATTAATAATTATCCATAATAAGTAAATAATTTTCTAAATCTTTAACAATATAATTAAGCTAACAGTCTATAGCCACTCCCCAGAACTGGAGTCAACAGATCACGAGCATCTAAGAGTAATACAAATATTGCTAATATCATAATACAATGCCTCAAAACAAAATACTAAGTATGAATATGAGGAAAGGAAAAAAATGGAGGTGTTGTGGACATTGGATAACTACCTCGATATCCCAATACCGACGTCGTACGAAATCAGATGGCTACGGCTTAATACTAGTACCTGGATCTGCACACAGAGGTGCAGGGAGTAATGATGAGTACGCCAATTTAGTATTAATGAAAATAAATCAAGTCTGATGATAAGAAACACATAGCAACAAAACATCAATTCACATATAGTAAAATACTGAGTCCAACAGTGAATACAGTTAGGCAATATCTTTAAATCCAGGTTTTCGTAAAAATCCCTTTAAACAAGTATGATTTTTCAATGTTTATCAGTAAAATATTCGAGAATCTCAGTATAAAAATGAAATGAATCATAATCGATACTAAAGTAAAAATATCATCATAAACCGCCCCACGGGCCAAACCATCACTCAGAATAAGTCACTTAGGACCTCACCATCACTAGGTAATAGTCCATCAGCACCTCACAGTCACTCATGTCTCCCAATCACTCGTCACTCGGCACTCAGCACTCGCACTCAGTAGGTACCTGCGCTCACTGGGGGTGTACAGACTCCGGAGGGGCTCCTACAGCCCAAACGCTATAAATAGCCAAATCATGGCATCAATCACTCTGGAACTCGGCCTCTCTCACATCATAAATATTCTCATCGTATTGGATCTCAGCCTCACTCAGTCAAAAACTCTAAAAATGCCACTCGGGCCGTAAATAAACGGGGTTCTCGACCCAAAACAGTATTTTTATTTCATGAATAATATTATCAACAATTCTGAGCGTCAAAACAGTTTAACAAGAATGACTAAGTATAAATCATGGTTACTACATGAGGAATATCATAAACAACCCCCAAAGGGTTAAAATAGATCGACACGAGGCCCCAAGCATAGCTTACAGCCCAAATATTTAAAAAAACAGGAATACTATTTATCATATGATTTAAAAGCAGTTTCGAAACTCAATAGTTGCCTCAGAAGGAACCATTTCCAATTTCCCAATTTGTGTACACCACACACTCGCCATCCAATGTGTACGTCACTCCAAAACAGTGAAAAGATGCTAAGTCCGGGGTTTCATACCCTCAGGACAAGATATAAAGTCATTACTTACCTCAAACTAGCCCGACAAGCTACTCCGCTATACTCTTGCCCCTCGAAGCGGCTCCCGAATGCTCTGAATCTATCAAAATCAGATTTACCACATCAAAATATGCTAGGGAAATGAGACCCAATCGAAAACTATCAAATTTAGGCACAATTCCCGAAATTGGCCAAACCCGACCCCCGGGCCCACATCTCAAAACTCGATACAAATTATACCAACACGATCCTCATCCTCTCACGAGTCTATGCATATCAAGAACACTAAATTCGGAGTCCAAATGACCCCTCAAATCACCTTCAGAATGTCCCTTAATCTCAAGCCCTAATTACCTCAGATGCGGTCCCTGCTTCTACATCTGCGACTTTCCCCAGAGTCGACCAAAATCCACATCTGCGGAGATCTTTTCCACTTCTGCGGGCCGCACCTGCGGTTCCCCATCCGTAGGTGCGGTCACACCAGCAAAATGAACACCAGCAGCTGATGCTGCACAATCCAAGACCAAAAACCCCTGTTACCCATCCGAAATCAATCCCTAGTCCCTCGGGGCCCCAACCAAAATTACCAACAAACTTAGTCACACCCTCGGAACACCCAAAATAATATCAAAACATCAAAATCACATCAAATTCAAGCCTATGAACTTTGAAATTCCTAAATTCCACCAACGATGCCGAAACCATCCAAAACACCTCCGATTGACCTGAATATTTGCACACATGTCCAAAATGACATTACGAACCTGCTCCAACTTCCGGAATTCAATTCCGACCCCGATAGCCTATTTTCCACTCCCGACCGGAAATCGCCAAAAACTAACTTTCACCAATTCAAGCCTAATTCTACAGCGGACATCAAAAATACATTTCGAGCACACTCCCAAGTCCCAAATCACCTAACAAAGCTACCCGAGCCATAAAATCCGCATTCTGAGATCGTTTACCAATAAGTCAACTCCCAATTAACTTTTCCAATTATAAGACTACTTTTAAAGACTAAGTGTCTCAATACTTATTACAACCAATCCAAACCCGAGCCAACCGACTCCAACACATCATTAACGGTATAACTAATGCATGACAAGGCATAAGCATAGATAATAATGCAAAATCTACGGAATGACCGGCCGAGTCGTTACATTCTCCCCCTCTTAAATAATTGTTCGTCCTCGAACGGGTCTAGGAACATACCTAGAGTCTCAAACAAGTGAGGATATCTGCTCCGCATCTCCCGCTCCGTCTCCCAAGTAGCCTACTTCACTGGCTGCCCTCTCCACCGCACCTTCACTGAAGCTATATCCTTAGACCTCAACTTTCTGACCTGATGACCCAAAATAGCCACCGACTCTACCTCATATGACATATCACCCTCGAGCTGAACTATGCTGAAGTCCAAAACATGAGACGGGCCACCAATATACTTCCGGAGCATCGACACATGGAATACCGGATGAACACTCAATAAGATGGGTGGCAAGGCAAGTCTATAAGACACCTCTCCAATCCTCTGAAGCACCTCAAAAGGACCAATAAACTGGGGACTCAGCTTTCCCCTCTTCCCAAACCTCATAACACCCTTCATGGGTGACACCTTCAGCAGTACCTTATCTCCTTCCATGAAAGACACATCCCGGACCTTCCCGTCTGCATAACTCTTCTGCCTAGACTGCGTCGTGCGAAGTCGCTCCTGAATCAACTTCACCTTCTCCAACGCATCCTGAACCAAATCTATGCCCAATAGCCTAGCCTCACCCGGCTCAAACCAACCAACCGGAGATCTACATCTCCTACCATATAAAGCCTCATACGGAGCCATCTAAATACTGGAATGGTAGTTATTATTATATGCAAACTCCGCGAGTGGCAGAAACTGGTCCCATGAACCCCCAAAATCAATCACACAGGCACACAACATGTCCTCCAAAATCTGAATAGTCCACTCCGACTGCCCGTCGGTCTGAGGATGAAATGTTGTGCTCAACTCTACCTAAGTACCCAAACCTCTCTACACGGCTCTCCAAAACTGAGATATGAACTGAGTACCTCTGTCAGAAATGATAGAGATTGGAACCCCATGCAATCGGACAATCTCCCTGATGTAGATCTCAGCTAACCGATCCGAAGTATAAGTAGTACTAACAGGAATGAAGTGCGCGGAATTGGTCAGTTGATCCACAATGACCCAAACAGAATCAAATCTCCTTGAATTCCGTGGGAGCCAAACTACAAAGTCCATGGTGATCCGCTCCCACTTCCACTTTGGAATATCTAACCTCTGAAGTAACCCACCTGGTCTCTGGTGCTCATACTTGACCTGCTAGCAGTTGAGACACCGGGCTACATACTCAACAATATCTCTATTCATCCACCTCCACCAATACTGTTGTCTCAGATCTTGGTACATCTTCGCGGCACCCGGATGAATGGAATACCGTGAGCTATGGGCCTCTGCTAATATCAACTCCCGAAGCCCATCCGCATTGGGCACGCAAATACGGCCATGCATCCTCATAACCCCATCATCACCAATAGTCACATCTGTGGCATCACCTCGACGGACCCTGTTCTGAAGGACTAACAAGTGCCGGTCATCATACTACGTGCTCTAATCTGATCATAAAAAGAAGACCTGGAAGCCACGCTAGCTAAGATCCGAGGAGGCTCTGACAACCAATCTCACCAACTGCCCCGCTAGAGCCTGAACATCAAGTGCCAAAGGTCGCTCTGCTGCTGAAAGGTAGGCTAAACTCATTAAGCTCTCTTCTCTGCGACTCAGGGCATCAACCACTAAATTGGCCTTCCCCGAATGATATAAAAGGGTGAGGTCATAATCCTTTAGAATCTCCAACCATCTCCTCTGACGCAAGTTCAAGCCCTTCAGCTTCAGCAGATACTGCAAACTACGATGGTCAGTGAAAATCACGCACTACACTCCATACAAATAATGGCGCCAAATCTTCAAGGCATGAACAATGGCAGCTAACCCAAGATCGTGCACTGAATAATTCTTCTCGTGCACCTTCAATTGTCTATACGCGTAGGCAATCACCCTACCGTCCTACATCAATACCGCTCCCAAGCCAAATCTAGAAGCATCACATTAGATTGTATAAGAGCCCGAACCAGTAGGCAAAACCAATATCGGAGTTGTGGTCAATGCTGACTTGAGATTTTGAAAGCTCTCCTAACACTCATCGGACCATCTGAATGGAGCACCTTTCTGGGTCAATCTGGTCAAGGGTGAAGCAATAGAAGAGAACCCCTCCACAAAGTGATGGTAATATCCCGCCAAGCCAAGGAAGCTCCTAATCTCCGTAGCTGAGGACGGTCTAGGCCAACTCTGCACCGCCTCAATCTTCTTCGGATCAACCTGAATACCCTTGCTATACACCACGTTCCCTAAGAAAGCTACTGAACCAAGCCAAAACTCACACTTGGAGAATTTTGCATAAAGTTTCTCCTCCCTCAACCTCTGCAACACAACCCTCAAATGCTGAGCATGCTTCTCCTGGCTATGAGAATACACCAGGATGTCATCAATGATTACAATGACAAAAGAATCAAGATAAGGCTGAAACACGCTATGCATCAGGTGCATAAAGGCTGCTGGGGCATTTGTCAGCCCAAATGACATAACAAGAAACTCATAGTGGCCATATCTGGTCCTGAAAGCAGTCTTCGAAATGTCACAATCCCGAATCTTCAGCTGATGATACCCGAACCTCAAGTCAATCTTGGAGAACACTATAGCTCCCTGAAGCTTGTCAAATAAGTCATCAATACGGGGCAAAGGATATCGGTTCTTCACCGTAACCTTGTTCAGCTGCCGATAATCAATACATATGCGCATGGAACCATCCTTTTTCTTCATAAACAATACCGGTGCACCCCACGGTGACATACTAGGCCGAATGAACCCCTTATCTAGAAGTTCCTGAAGCTGCTCTTTCAATTCCTTCAACTCCGCTGGTGCCATACAATAAGGTGGAGTAGAGATAGGCTGGGTGCCTGGCACCAAGTCAATACCAAAATCAATGTCCCTGTCAGGTGGCATGCCTGGCAGGTCTGCAGGGAATACGTCTGAAAAATCACGGACCACAGGAACAGAATCAACAAAAGGAGTCTCACCACTAACATCCCTCACAAAAGCCAGATAAGATTAACATCCCTTCTCAACCATACGCTGAGCCTTCAGGTAAGAAATCACCCTGCTAGGCACATACTCAATATACCCTCTCCACTCAACTCTCGGGACTCCGAGCATAGCCAAGGTCTTGGTCTTAGCGTGACAATCAAGAATAGCATGACACGGGGATAACCAATCCATGCCCAATATCACATGAAAATCAACCATGCTGAGTAGCAATAATTCTACTCGGGTCTCCAAACCCCCAATAGACACCACACATGACCGATACATACGGTCCACTACAATAGTATCGCCCACCAGAGTCGACACATGAACAGACGTCACTAAAGACTCACGGGGCATAACCAGAAGGTGAGAAAAATATGACGAGACATAAGAGTATATGGAACTAGGGTCAAATAAAGCCAAAGCATCACTGTGACAGACTGAGATAGTACCTGTAATCAAGGCATTGGAGGCCATAGCATCAGGCCTAGCTGGGAGTGCATAGATACGTGGCCGACCTCCACCTGCTCGACCTCCCCCTCTAGGGCGGCAACTAGCTGCCTGACCTCCACCCCTAGCTGCCTGGGTGGGTGGTGAAGTGACTGGAGCTGAAGCTGAGGGTTGACCCCTCTGCTGAGATGAACTACCATAACGCCGAGGACACTGCCTACATACATGCCCAAACTCACCACACTCAAAGCAGCTCCCCAGAGCTGGAGATGGGGACTGAAGGGAACCCCTTCCTACCGGATGAACCATGCATAGAAGAACCCTGGAATGATGATGCTCTGGAGGAACTCTAAGCTAGAAGGGCACTAAATAAAGGACGGCCCGGATGAGAGCTGTAGGGACCTTGCCTAGAAGATGCGCCACTATAAGCTGGGCGAGCTAGCTGAGGAGGTCTAAATGGGCGACCTCTAATGTGCTGAAACTACCCTCTGGAAAGGGCACCATTGAAGCTACCCGATCCCCGAGACCTCTTGGCCTCCCTCTCCTCATGCTCCTGCCTACGAACCGACTCAATATCCCGAGCAATGTCAACAACCTGTTTGAATGTAGCTCCAGACACTCTCTCACTGGTCATCAAAATTTGGAGCTGGTAAGTGAGACCATCTACAAACCTCCCGATCCTCTCCCTATCAGTAGGGACTAACTCAGAAGCATGCCGAGCCAACTTAGAAAACCGCATCTCGTACTGTGTAACTGACAGCTCTCCCTGGCGCAGCTGCTCAAACTGCTTGCGCTGCTCCTCCCTGTGGGACTGAGGAACATACTTCTACAAAAAGATCGTGGAGAACTACTGCTATGTGAGGGGTGCTGAACCAACCGGCCTACGCCTCTCAAATGCCTCCCACCAAGTGAAGGCAGCACCAGCAAACTGAAATGTAGCAAATGAGACCCCACTGGTCTCCAGAATCCCAACCGTACGAAGTATCCTCTGACATTTATCCAGAAATTCTCGGGCATCCTCGCCCTCTGCGCCGCTGAAAGTCGGAGGCTGAAGTCAGCTGAACCTCTCCAGCTTGCTCTGCTCATCCTCGAGCATAGTTGGGACCACATAGTCCTGAACAGGAGCAACTAGCTGGGCTGAGACTCCTCCGGTGTCTGAAGGCCCTCTACATTCTGCTCAGGTGTCCGGGCAGCTGGAGTCTGAGTGCCTCCCCGGCCTGAGATGTGGCGGAAGTAGTAGACACGGCAACTGCCTGAGCCAAGATAGTACACACTGTCAAAATCTGAGCCAGGGTCTCCTGAAGAACCGGAATAACGATGGGTACTGTCGGTGCCTGAGCTTGTCCCGCTGTATCACATAATAACCAATCCAACTATAAGACTACTTTTAGAGATTAAGTGTCTCAATACTTATTACAACCAATCCAAACCCGAGCCAACCGACTCCAACACATCATAAACGGTATAACCAATGCATGACAAGGCTAAAGAAGAGATAATAATGCAAAATCTACAGAACGACCGCCCGGGTCGTTACATCTGAGAACCCCAATTCACATATTATTCCTGCCAACTAAAAAGAGCGATTGAGAATATCGAGAACCTAAACAAAAATACAGAAGTGAGCGTACCCTAAAGCTCTCCTCTCTCCCCCTTTTTTAGCCAACACCATCAACCCCATTTTTTACTAGGTCAAACCTAAAATCTGATGAATAGAAGGAAAGGAGATCAGAAAGATAGGCGAACAACTTGACTATAGTATAGGTCAGATATTTCCGTAAGCAGTAAGCAGCAGATCTCCACTTATTTTGGAAAAGATGGACGCGAGTGAATTCTTTCAAGGCAAAGCACTACCACAAAAAGCCTTTTAGAGGCAATTATTTATTGGAAATTAGCTAATTGCCGATAAAATAATTTTCTCTGGAAACATTAACGACAATTGAACATTTGCCAAGAAATCATAAATTTTTACCACCTATTCAAAGTAATAGTCAGTAAAGGTTACTAAATTTAAAGCCTATTATACTCATTTCATTCTCCCACAAGTTTTTCCCTGTAAAATACTCTCTCCATGTACTGCGCGGGAACACATTCACCCACAGTAAGCCGCAAGATAGAGCATAGGCCTCTCTCCCCTATCTCCCATGGTCGTTAGCGTGAAACTCGTCTTTCTCACCATCACCGACCACCATCACTAGGTAATTCACTCTACTTACTCTCTCTCTCTCTCTCTCTCTCCCCCCCCCCCTCTTGGTTTTATTTTGATAACCCTTTTGGTAGTGAAATGCAAAGCCGATGCGGGTAAACTTTGATTTTGTATTTGTAATGAGTGCAGAAGAAGGTCTCCCTTCTTAGATTCATATGCCAATTAGATTAAATATAGGTTTCATTGGTCATGAATTAGGGTTTCTTTACTAGTCATAATGCATTGCTCTTTTATTATTATCTTTTTAGTTTTGGCCTGCTAAATTCTTCTTCCTTTGCTGGTAGGCCTCATAGGTCTCAATATTTTTCACTTTTCTCCAAAATCTATATAAGAAATTTTCGATCTAAACTTACCCTACTTTAATTTTATGCATAGTGTAGATGCATATGAGTATGTTTCTTAAAGTTTGTTGAAGGCAAACCCTTTGGATGTAAAATCAATTTGATATGAAATAAATTGCTTCTCATGAGTGCAAAATTTAATTACTAATAATTTCCTTCTCATAAGTGCAATTTACATTTCTTCCTTTCCGTTGATAATGAGTTTTTGAATTACATGTCTAGTCCATTACTATATCTTTGAGGTGAGAATTTAATCTTGTATTGTTCCTGATTGGATCATGTTACTACATTTGATAGAAGATATCTAAACATCTGCAGTGATGCAACTTGATTTATGTTTGAGAGAATAGGTCCCAACCAATATGTTTTTAAGCTATTTAATGTAGTTCTTTAGGTTTTTTGTTAGACATGAATTGTTGATGAACTAGTTTTTCCTCACTTACTAACTCATGTTAATTGAATGTTTACCTTATTTGTATAGAAACATTTATGGTTGTCTTCCCAAGTGCTCTCGTATGAAGAAGAATTAGAAGGTAATTTTATATTGTTCTCTTAAATTTTGAAGGTTGAAATCATATTACGCTGTTTCATATTGAAATGTTATCCTAGTTACTGAAGTTATTATGTCCTCCTTATTTTATTTATGTTTCTGGCACTACCCTTTCAATATATATGTAGATATGAAGGTATTTACATTATTTTGTAATAATAAACTTGGGTTCTTATCTTCATGGCATAGTATTTCTACTCATTAAACCATTTAGTTGGTATCTTTTATGCATAACGTCGATACTCGTCATTTATCAAGCTAAAACATGTAAAGGATCATATGTCCAAAAGGTTAGTGTAAGTTATTTGATGCATTCACCGTTCGTATCAATGCTTTTGAGATAGAAGATATTTTTTCAACTATATTATGTTCAAATTGTTGGTGTAAGTAATTTGATCGTCGGTTACTAACTTTGCTTTACATCAAATTTTAATTTATTACATTCATTTTATTTTCACTTCTAGCTAGTTCAATTCCAAAGTTATGTGCTTTTCTTTTATTATGAAAAAAGAGGTAAAGATTTTGTGAGTGTAGTTGAACTGTCCAAATTCTAAATATCTGGGTACTAGTCTTTTGTCAACCGATTATTATCCTTCTGTACGAATTTATAATTGTTAGGAATGGATGACCGGAGTAACATGCCATAGGTTTACTGAAAGTTGCCTCTTCCCTACTAAGTTTTTTGAATTCTAGTATTTATACTAAAATATACTTCACTGTATTTACTTTGTCAATTAATATGTCAAAATTGTTAAAAGGGGAAAAAAAAAGTATATTCTTACACATAATTTAAAATGTTGTCCATTCTTCTAATGCTACAAATATTGAAGTTTTGATTGGAACAAAGCCTACTGATTAGTATTTCTTACTGTAATATGCCACTAAGAAAAATGAATCTCGAAAATAGGTGGTGTGTACTGCATTGAAGAGTGGCATTTATATGTAAATTTATTTCTGAAAGTTAATAATTTTTTAATTAAAGTTTGTTCAAAGTACATAATAGTTGGGCTTTAAACTCATAAATTAGTTTTTCAACTCTAATCTAAACTTTAATTAAAGTGTGTACTGCATTGAAGAGTGGCATTTATATGTAAATTTATTTCTGAAAGTTAATGATTTTTTAATTAAAGTTTGTTCAAAGTACATAATAGTTGGGCTTTAAACTCATAAATTAGTTTTTCAACTCTAATCTAAACATGTATTTTAATTTTCTACTGCTTCCACTTTCATGTTGTCTATCAATGCCTAGAGGAAAAATAATTAAAGCTTGTATCCATGAAACTAAGAAGCTTTAAATTTCACACTGTAATATATTCACGAGGAATAAAACACTCACTATTGCCTCTTGTTTGATGTTTCAATGGCGTTGTTTTAAGTGGATCCAAAATATTTTATGTGTTTAATTTAATTATGTGGAGCATTATATGGGTAAAATTAAGTATTCTACTTAATAAAAATATTTAGTGACTTCTTTCTATATTCTGGAAAATTTTGCAATGAATTCGCTGAAGGAGTCTCGTTGAGGTAGGCATGAGTATGGATCCAACATTGACATGCTTTGGTAGGCTAGTCAAAAAAGTTCTTGGGGGCATTGGAACACTGATTGAAGTATAAATTGAACTGAATTTAAGAGATAATAAATATGTTGAACTGAACGAGGGGTTACCAAATTTGTTAAGCCATTCTCGAGACATAATGAACTACATTTAACAAATTCATTTTTCAGTGTTTCAGGTATACCTTTGCGTGCTATGGAGCTTGTAGTTTATGAAACAAGGGGTCAGGAAAGCAAGCAGGGTGACCAAGCTGGTGAAGAAAGACTGGATTAATTTATTAATTCAAGTTGTGTACTATGTATTTTATGGTATCGAATCTCTAAAGTTAAGAATTTTGTCATTTTTGTGTGTGGATATAATGAAATATTAATTTTTTGAAAATAAGTAAAAGCAGTGTGTTTATTTTATTATTTCAAGCCATAACTAATACCGTTAAACTTTTAGGATATATGTTAACCATAGCAAAAGGCGTTAGAAAAAGAAGTCACCATTTCCAGTAGTAATATGGTCTTTACCGGCAATAGCAATTGCCCCTAAATATATGAACTAAGATGTTTGTTAACAACTTTTAGTGGCCACTTCAATTGCCGGCGAATAATTGTCGTAAATTGTTCGACCTTTTAGCGGCAATAGTTTGGGTCTTTACCATCTTTCTTATTTATTGCCGCTAAAGCCTTTAACGACGCTTGCCAGCAATAGTTTTTGCGGCAATTGTTATTACCGCTAAAGGGCATATCATTTTCCACTAAAACTTTTTTTGTTGTAGTGAAGGACGGTCTGAATCGACATTCTTGTTTAATCTAATCCGATCAAGGTGCTTCTTGTTTACCATCATGTAGGTGTTCTAAATTCCTGTGACAGAGTCTTTCTGGCCCCTGTGAACATCTTTTCTTAATGTATTAAATAGGTCCTCTCTAACGGCCGGTCAAAGAAACAGATGCTTTGATCATTAAATTAACTCCTAGCTGCCAGTGTGTGCTTGCTATCATGCTGGAAAAAGCAGGGGTTCAGTCGATATTACCTACTATTGGATTTGAACCAATGACTCTCGTCGTATGAAAGCGATACTAACTCTAACTGCTAAGTTAAGTAGATCAAGCTGAGTCAAGTCACCCTATAAGAGAAAGTCATGCAACCAAAGTAGCCCTTACTATACAAGGGGGCGGAGCTCTAAGAAAGAGAAAGCGTTATCACTATATGAAATGAAGCAGCGACTAGCACACTAAGCTAAGATCAACCAATGTTCGAACACAGAGCCTTTCTTTCTTGTTTGTTTGTCTTAGTAAGTTGATTGATTCATGCAGTCGTTCTCTACTGCATTGGTCTTTTCACTCCCCTCTGTCCACCATAACAAAATATTTCCACTGTATATCAGGAGTAGTCAAAGGAAGTACGGCGAGTACGAGTAGGAAGAAATTTACTAAGAAGTAGCGCATACAACAATGGATCAATTCATTCAACAAGATCTATTTGGATCAGACCAAGATAATGGGATTGGTCTGACCTCTCGCTCAGATGTAAGACTCCCACTGCTGACAAATGTCCCATGCCATCTTTCGTGAACAGTTATGCCCGATAATGAATCCTGATATAGTACCGAATAAGCCATTGCTCTACTCCCCACTCGAAATCCATAAAGGACTTTAAGGGAGATAAAATAGGGGGCCATGTACCATACAGCTTGCTGCCTTGGAACGACTGCATGTTACTTCATAGTAGCACGACCTTTGATAACCGTGTGGGTAGTCTCTATTAAGGCATCCATTTCATTTTCACTAAAATGGAAGGAAGACCAGTGCAACTATAGTAATGCCAAGCATACGAGCAAAGGACTCTACCTACCCCATACTGACGAATGAAAGAAGCACATCGCAGATGATAGGACAAGTATTTAGAGAAATGTGTACTTGGGGATGCAGCTCGTCCTTGACTGGATGAGATACTAGCAGCTCCTGGTCCACCACCACCATGGATCACAACAGGGGTTCTATTCAGAGGAGCAATATGAGTTTTGAGGCAAACGGGTGTCAAACATTTATATGCAACCGGCTAGACCCGTGCCAGAATGAGACATATCTTTCTCTCCCGCGAGAAGTTATAGTTTCTTCCATCATGGCCGGGTACCCCATCAATGTCAGTGTTGTGATGTCGGCCAACATATCTGTGGTCACGCGGCAAGCTAACACATCCTATCCATATCCCAACACCATTACTGTGTATCTTACGGATGTGAGGGTAGAGTCGAGGGACTTTGATATGAAAGTCCAAGCGAAGAAGCCCTTCTCATGGTACTCATTGATGGATGCACACAACCCTAATAGACAGGGTCAACCGTCTACCACCACATGCTAGTCTGATGAGCCATTGGTGGTAGCTACAGAGGCAGTTCACATTCCATCCACCTTAGTCGAGCCTTCAGCTAGCGCCGTAACTATGCCTCCACCACCATCCTTAGTGCCAACAGCATTCCCTGTCATAGGTTCCACCCCGGCTTTGAAGTCGGTGTCGATGCCTACTATTCTATTCTCTATGTTGCGAGTCTCCCAGACATTGGCGAGCCTCAACTGGATGTAGATAGGTATTGCAAAGTTGTCTGATTTATCTAGTACTATTGCAGCCCAGTCCTCTATTTCGGCACCTCAAATGCCTCATCAGTGGAAGAAACTATGAATAAGCTCCTGGAGAACCAGAACACAATCATAGCTACTTTGGTGCAGCATGCGTCAGTGATCGAATGATTGGGAAAGGAAGTGAAGAAGCTGAGAAATTCCCAGGCCTCCAAGAACTCAGTGGACAAGCTCTGGAGATAGGTTACCAAGTGTTCTGAAGCCGAAGACATTCCCTTTGACATGCTAATTGACCCACACCATCCAGGCCCATTTCCTAGAGCACCTACAGCACCATCTGGCCAGCCTGAGGAGCCAGACCTTGCTGCCGACACTGCTGAGGCGGTCGTCAGATGTTCACCAACATAGTTGAGGATGATGAGATCCAGTTAGATAAGACCGAGGTCGGTGACACTGCTGTGGACACAGAGATGGCCAAGGACCCTTCCTTTACACTTATTTTGTTAAGCATTGGGGATAATGCTTATTCTTATTTAGGCAGGGGGTGGAGATTATTTGATATGATTTGATGATTTTGAGACAACTGGTTTGTAATAACTTGACAGTATTTTTTTTTCCGTATTCGTATATATTCTCTCTTTTCTTCTCTCATTATGTATATATCTTCTCATTCTCCCTCATTATGTATATGCATTATGCTTTCGATAAGTTTTGCTTGCAGGTTCTTTATGTTTGCTTTTCTTATTAGTTAGTGTTTCTTTTAGTAGCTTCTTTTCTATTTAGTAGATTCTTTTTGAATTAGTAGCTTCTTTTTATATTTTAGTAGATATAAGCCTTTGGTTTTGCTAATGTCACGGTTATTTCCAAAGGTAGTTTTTGAGTGAACCGGGCGACTCTTCCCAACGATGGATGGCGTGATAACCTTCTTAAGGGACTGAGTCCATTTTTGGTGTTTAGGTAATAATAGTAGTAGTAATGAATAAAAATGCCTAATAAAGTCATGCTCGAAGAGTCAAACACGCTTCACTTGGTACTAACACACTTAACTACGTGCTTATGGTTAGAAACAAAGTTTTTGGAAATAAATGGCTCTAGTTAGTGACTTTTGACTCTTGTGTTAACTTAGGCAATCATCGAGTGGTTTAATCGAACCATAGTGATTTTCAATCTTGAATATGGTCGTTGTGGTCCCTCGACTCTATCCTCTTTAACAATCCAGTTGCGTGAGGGGTGAGATATTTTGTTGCTAGTCCAAGTATCCGAGCGAAAGGTCTAGAATTTTAAGGCGAAATCTTAAGTTTTTCTTGGCTTGAGAAGTGATTGTAGGATTTTCTTGACCCGCTTCAATTTTCCATTGCCTGCCAATATTGTTATCCATATGCAACCCATTTGAGCCTCGAGCCTTTCTCATTTAACAACCATGTTACAAGCTTTTATCTATTTTTTCATGACCCTCTCTTAGCACCAGAGCTTTCCGTAACACTTTGGTGAAACAATTGGCTAAAATCATAAGTTAGGGGGAGTTACGAGGAACTTAAAAGAGGTATCAAGGATCAAAAAAAGAGAAAAGAAATGATGAGATGGAAAGGCAAGAAAAGGAAAAAACTAAAAGAAAAATGCAAAAGAAAGTGAATAAGTGGAAGTGTTGATGGGATTCAAAGAAAGGTAATGAGCCAAAACATAGAGAAATCAAAGAGGGAGAAAATTAATGTCATGATCAAGAAAGAGTGATGTTAAGTCTCTCTAGTTTTCCAAGAAAAAGAAAGTGCCTCAAATAATTGGAAAAGCATGAGCCAAGAACAAAAAAGGTGGAGTGCTTAAGGAAAGGTGAACCCACACAACCATAGTGTGTCCAACCTTAGTCGAAAAAGCCTTTATTGCATCCCGAAAAATCCCTACTTTATTTCAAACCGAGTTAGCTTACATTAGTGGAAGTCTACATGAGGAGCAAGCGTATGATACTTGAAGTCGTACTTGCGACATTCTCTTAAGCAAGATGAGAGAACCTTTCACAAATCCTAGGATTGAGTGCTAAAATTCTTACGTGAGCTAGGCAAACGGAGGGTAGAGGAGGAGGAGTTTGGGATCCACAATGACCTACATGAGAAAGCAAGCTTCCTTTTATGAATAAAGTCAACTCTTGATGCTATAGTGTCATATTAGAACTATATGTGCATAAATGTCTAACTTGTCGCCTTGTTGATAACAAATAAGTAGTGTGGGTAATTGTTGGTCCCAACTGATGTGTGAATGGTTCACCATTGACTGGCTGAAATGACCCTTAATTTGTGGAGGTATGAACTATTTTGTTTGCTTGAGGATAAGCAAATAATTAAGTTTGGGGGAGTTGATAAGTGGATATTTTGGCTACTTATTAGCGCCTTTTTAGCTTTTGTTTAAGTCTAAAAGCATTGGATTGGGTTCCCGAAACTGATGAAATGTGCAAAATTGCGAGAATGTTGGAAGTTGGACTCTCGAGATGAAGTCTGAATCAAAAGTAATCTAAACACAAGTCAATAAAAGGGACAGAAGCTTACAAAGTGGGGACCGTAGAATTCCATTTGCGGCCGCAAAAAAAAAAGAATCGTGAATCTGCTTCAGGTACGCTCTAATAGGGGTCAACTACATACGACTGGACCCAGACGCTACAGTCTCGTCCTGTGGCCTGAAACCCGTGAGCCTATGCAGCATATTCCAATAAGCCTCCCGCGAATAATATATCATGGCCATAGGGAGTAAAACTGGCAAGCCATCAGCGAACATGCCATATAAAATCTCGGCGTCCTGCAGCGTGATGGTGGCCTCGCCGATGGGCAGGTGGAAAGTGTGCGTCTCCGGTCGCCACCGCTCAATGAACGTCGTGATCAAAGCCCAATCGAGTTGTATCCGGCCGATCCTAATAATCCTGTATAATCCTATCTCCTTCAGGTAATGGACAACACGTGGATGTAGAACTCTATCACTCAAAAAGTCCCACAAGTGATCCACTCTCCTAGCGCGGAAAGTCTGCGTAAGTAACTGTCCGTACCATATAAACTCGGATCTATGCTGGGGCTGTAGGGCTAATAGATCCAACGTCCGAGGGCCGGGATGTATGGGCGCGTCCATGTCGTCTTATAAAACAAACACATAATTATTAATGATAGTTTGGTGCTACTGGGACTCAAATATCGAGCATGGAACCCATATGTGTAACTCTAAAAATTGTGTATATCAAAAAATTAATATTTAATTTACAGATTAAACATACAATTAATGTTGCAAACATTCTAGCAAACTGCGAACCGCGCAAGAATTGTGCGGCCACAAAAGAAGAGCTTGAGATCAACTTCAGAGGGTGTAAAAATTTCCAAGTTACGAGTCTCTCAAAGTTGTGAACCGCACAAGAATTGTGCGGTCACAGAAGAAGTGCCTTGCGGCCGCAGAAAAATGTGCGGACCTCACAAGACTAGGTTGAGGTCACAGTGCTAAATCTGCGGACTACGGAAATATTGCCTCGCGGACGCAGTTCAGAATTGTATGGCCGCAGACCGCACATGGAATTGTGCGGCCGTAGAATATTTCAAAGGGCATTTTTGTCCAAAATTTTTAACCTTGTATATATAGACGAATTTCACAAAATTAGGTCAAGTTTTGACATCACCAAGTCCTGTAGCTATTTGTCTTTGCCTCTATTGGAAGTTTTCTACATTTTGGAGTATTTTACTATATATTTTATCATTTTAACTTTATATTATGAGGTAAATGAGTATTTCTTCTTTTATTTCTTCAATTTCAAGTATGAGTAGCTACATTTTTACTAGGGTTGTGACCCGACCTTTGTGTGTAAACCTTATGGGTATCTAATTGTGTGCTTATGTATGATTGGGTGTTTATTATTTAGCCTTGTGCAAGATTTAATTTGTGGAACTACTGGTTGCAAATATTAGTTCGGTCTAGGAAAACTTGACTAACAAGAAAATGGGTTAGTCGAGAGATTGATTAACCCAATTAATGGGTTCAACATAGGATAGTAATAACCCGACTTGAGCTTTTATCGACCGTTTTGTGGGATACCCATTTGGACATGAGACAACCAAATAGGGCAAAATCACTCTCTGACCGAGAGGCATTGAGTGGGTAAATGAGAGTGGATAGCTATAATACACCCCGATCAACAAAACAAGCATTAAGGGTTTTATACCATTAGGCAAACACCTAGGTGATGGTCATAGACATAGGATTTTTACAAACTTGAAAAACAACAAAAATAATTATCCTAGTATTACTTCTTTATTTTACAATCATTAGTTTTAAAATAGAAGTAGCAACAAAACCATTTTGTGGAAGTGCAAATTAAGATAGTTCAAATTCATGCATTATAATATACATTCCTAACTCCTATATAGCTCCATGCGGCTTCAATCCCGACTCTTTGTTGGGTTACTATAATTGCATTGATTGTTTCATACCTTGTTTTGAGGTGTGCATTGTGCGCGATAGCCAAGAACCGAAAATCAGGTAATCAGAGGATTTTTTTTACCTTTTTAAGAGTTGTACCTAGAGTAGGATTACTCTACTATATAAAGGGGGTCTGATAATTTATTAAAGACATTGTACACGTATTCCAAGGCAATATCTTATTATTTTCTCTGTTATTAGTTCTCTTGCTCTTGTTTGTCAGTGGTGACTATAGCGGGCCCGGATTGAGGGCAAATATTTCACTAAGGCTTGAATTATCTTCCTTGTGTGCTTGGAATCTACTTTATCTTTGTTTATTTAATTTGTCTTTATTTCTCGCTTTGTATCAAATTAATTCGCGTATCCTTAAATCACTTACAAATTCAATTGTTATTCAATTTTGAGGGTAAATAGTTTGGCGTCCACCGTGGGGCTAAGGATAATAGTGGTTGTTTGATACAAACTTCTATAAACCACCTTATTTTACACTTGTTCTTTGAAGTGTCTCTAATTCCAGGCCAGAGTTCAAAATGTCAAACTCTCAGTCAGCCCCTCTAAATGTGGACACTTAATCCGGTCATCACGGAGAGAATAATAATATAGTACCTAGTGGTGAGGTACCTCCTGTTGACCCCATCAAAATTCCATCCATAGACCCGATTGACACTAACTCGCATGTAGCCATCAACGCGAATATGCCTACCGATCCAGAGAATAGCGTCCACGGTGGATCTCGATCGACAACCCAAAATACACAATACATTGGAGGTAGTGTCAATTTACGGGTGATCTTTGAAATGTTACATGCTCAACTGACAATGATATCCCAGTTGACGAACCAAAGCCGCGCGCTGAGCAGAATTGAGCCCGAGCCATCCCGAGAAGTCACCCTTAGAAATGAACCGGTCGAAGAGAGGTTGAACGAAAATATATCGGGGACCAACCCCGAGATCATAAGGATGCTCCAGGAGCTGACAAAATGAGTAAATCGGGAGAGAAGAAAATCGAAGTCGATGACAAAAAGGTGGAAACCTACGATTCAGGGTCGACCGAATCCTAGGAGAATTGTCGATATTAAAGGCCTAGATTCCAAGAAGTTTGTTCAAAAACCTTTTCCTCTGAGCGCAGCTTCTAAGCCAATCCCTAAGAAGTTCCACATGCCCCAGATTCTTAAGTACAATGGAACGACCGACGCAAATGAGCATGTGACCTCCTATACATGCGTCTTCCAACGCAACGACTTGGAGGATGATGAGATCGATTCTGTCATGCTAAAAAAATTCCTTCGCAAAAGCACATGCCGGGGCTATCTATGTAGAGACCAGGAAGTCAGACCTTTTCAAAGTAAAACAGAAGGATAATGAGATGCTTAGAAAATTCGTGTCCTAGTTTCAAATAGAACGAATGGACCTTCTCCCGCTCGCTGATGATTGGGCCGTTCAATCTTTCACCCAAGGACTCAGTGTTTGAAGCTCGTTGGCTTCACAATAATTGAAACAAAACCTGGTAGAATGTGTGTCGATGTGCATAACTAGTATCAATCAAAAATCAAGGTGGAAGATGATCAGCTTGAGGCCCCTTCTAGGTCTATTTATCTTGTCAAGACCGTCAATAGAGTTAAGAGAGACGTTGATCGTGAACCGAGACAAACAGGGATTAGTATCTACCGCACAGTGGAGACCAAAAAAGCAGTGGGTCTTGGTGAAACCTTGTGAGAAATGAAAGGAGAAGTGATAGAGGTCAAAACAACCGGGACTCATGAGAAAAATCGGTTTCAACAGGCACATCAAGCCTAAAGAAGTTCCAAGATTATCTACGTACAACTTTAATATCGACGGCGCCACCATCGTATTTGCCATTGGATGCATCAAAAACACCAAATGGCCTTGACCTCCACGGTCTGATCCAACTCAAAGGGATCCTAACCTAAAGTGTAAATATCATGGCACTCACAGCCACAAAATAGAGGATTGCCGACAATTAAGAGAGGAAGTAGCCTGGCTATTCAACAACGAACATCTCTGAGAGTCCCTGAGCGATCGAGCCAAGAATCATTTCAGGTATAGAAGTTCTAATAAACATATCACGGAGGAACCTTAGCACATCATTAACATGATCATCGGTGGGGTCGACATTCCCCAGGGGCCAGTGCTGAAACGTAACAAAGTATCCATCACAAGGGAAAATCGGACTCGGGATTATGTGCTGGAGAGAACATTGTCTTTCAACGATGAGGACGTTGAAGGGATCGTGAAGCCCCATAACGATGCACTGGTAATATTTATACTCATAAATAAATATCGAGTTAAGCATGTATTGATTGATCCAGGTAGCCCATCCAATATCATTAGATCGAGGGTTGTGGAACAACTGGTTTACAAGACCAAATTGTTCCTGTAGTTAGGGTTCTAAATAGATTCAACATGGCATGCGAGACCCCTAAGGGGGAGTTAAAATTACCGTTAAATACCACCAGGACCATTAAGGAAACGAAGTTCTACGTGATCGAAGGGGACATAAGGTACAATGCCTTGTTCAAGAGACCATAGATCAACAACATGAGGCAATGCCCTCAACACTGCACCAAGTGCTAAAATTCCCAACGCCCGGAGGAATCAAAACAGTTTATGGTGAGAAACTGGTTGCCGAGGAAATGTTCGCGATAGACGAGGTGGTCTCGGTATCTGCACTTTTAACATCGAAGGGTCTAAAAACCAGATGGCCAAAGATGATACCAAATAGCAATTACTGATACCGGCCTCGATGAAACCGGAGAAGCAAGGGATGGATGAGGATGACGATTACGGAGTTCCCAGGTCTTTCATAGCTCCTGATAATTCCAACGCTACCAAATTGACAGTCGAAGAATTGGATTAAGTCGTACTGATCGAGCACTTGCCCGATCGAAAGATATACCTAGGCACGGGGTTGAGTCCCGAGCTCAAAAAGAAACTCATTCAATTCTTTATAGCTAACTTAGATTGTTTTGCTTGGTCCCACCTTGATATGACAGGGATCCCCTTCAAAATAACCACCCACTAGCTGAGCCTAGACCTAAAGTTCCATTCAATCAAACCGAAGAGGAGACATCAGTCTGAAGTCAAGAATGCATTCATCAAAGACGAGGTATCTAAACTCCTTAAAATAGGGTCCATTCGGGAGTTAAGTACACAAGATTAGTTTGCAATGGCCGGCCACGAGATCTTCAATTTTCTCGATGCCTATTCCGAGTATAACCAAATTTGGATGAACCCGAGTGATCATGAAAAAACTTCCTTCATCACTAACTGCAGCACCTACTACTAGAATATAATGCCATTCAGACTTAAAAATGTCGGTGCCACTTACCAACACCTAGTAAATCGGATGTTCGAAGAACAAACAGGAAAATCAATGGAGATTTATGTTGACGATATATTGGTTAAGTTCCTGCGAGCAGAGGATCATTTAAAACATTTGCAGGAAACCTTAAGCATATTGAAGAAGTATAATATAAAGCTTAACCCAGAGAAATGTGCATTCAGAGTCGGGTCCGGGAAATTCCTCGGATTCATGATGTCCAGCAGGGGAATCGAGATTAAACCCGATAAGATTAAGGCCATCGAAGATATCATTGTTGTGGACAATGTCAAGGCCGTTCAAAGCTTAATTGGACGCATAGCCGCCCTGGGGCAATTCATGTTGAGGTCCTCCGACAAGAGCCATCGGTTCTTCTCATTATTGAAGAAAAAGAATAACTTCTCACGGACCTGGGAATGCCAACGATCCTTGAGGAACTCAAGCGGTATCTCTCGAGCCAACCTCTACTTCATACTCCAAATACAGACGAGTAGTTATGCCTTTAATTAGTTGTATCCGAGATAGACATAAGTGGAGTCCTGGTCCGGGAAGAGGAAGGTATGCAATTTCCAGTTTACTATGTAGCAGGACTCTAGGCGAGGCCGAAACTAGATACCCTCACCTAGAAAAATTGGCGCTCGCTTTGCTAAGCGCATCGAAGAAGCTAAAACCGTACTTTCAATGCCACCCCATATGTGTTGTAACCACTTACCCATTTAGGAATGTAATGCATAAACTCGAGCTCTCGGGACAATTGGAAAAATGGGCCGTAGAGATTAGTGGGTATGATGTTGAATATCGGCCCTGGACCGCCATTAAATCTTAATTTTGGGCAGACTTTGTGGCTGACTTTATGTCGGCCCTAATACCCGAGGTCAAAAGAGAGTTATTGTTGAACTCAGGGACTTCTACGAGGATCAGGACCCTCTTTACAGACGGGGCCTCAAACGCAAAAGAGCCTGGACTTGGCATCGTATAGAATCCACCAACGGGCAACGTAGTTAGATAGTCTATTAGGACTATAAATTTAACTAACAACGAGGCCAAATATGAGTTCATGATTGTAGGTCTCGAACTAGCCAAAATCTTGGGGGCAGAGATGATCGAAGCTTAGTGTGACTCCCTCCTTATGGTGAACCCGGTTAATGGGACGTTCGAGGTCAGAGAGGAACGAATGCAAAGTTACCTGCATAAGTTGCAGGTAACGCTACATCAGTTCAAGGAGTGGGATCTACAACATGTACCTCGGGATCAAAATAGTGAGGTAGATGCCCTTACTAACTTGGGTCGTCGGCCGATGACGATAAGTCTAACTCGGGGGCAATGGTACAACTCATGAGATAGGTAGTGGAAGAAGGTCACGTCGAGATAAACTCAACGAGCCTAACTTGGGACTAGAGAAACGAATATGTAGAGTATCTGATGACTGAATATTTGCCCTCGGATCTAAAAGAATAGAGGGCTCTGCATACGAAGACAACCCAGCTCCTGTTCAGAAGAACATGTGATAGACCACTCGCAATATGTCCAGGGCCGGGAAATACCGAGTATATTCTGAGGGAGGTCCACGAAGGCACCTGCTAAAATCATTCGGGCGCTAAATCATTAGTTCGCAAATAATTAGAGTCGGCTACTACTGGATCAATATGGAAAAGAACGCGAAGGAGTTCGTACGAAAATACGATGGATGCCAAAGGCATGCTCCGATGATTCATCAGCCCGGGGAACTGCAACATTCGGTCGTGTCACGCTGACCGTTAATGAAATGAGTGATGGACATCGTCGGCCCCCTTTCATGGGCACTCGGTAAGGCTTAATTTATATTATTAATGACTAACTATTTTTCTAAATAGGTGGAAGACCAGGCGTATGAGAAAGTCAGGGAGAAGGAAGTCATCGATTTCATTTGGGAGAAAATAATATGCTGGTTTGGAATGCCGGCCGAGATCGTGTGGGACATGGGAAACAGTTTATCAGCAGCAAAGTAAGCAAGATTCTCGAAGATCATAAGATCAAAAAGATCCTATCAACACCCTACCACCCTAGTGGTAACAGGCAAGCGGAGTCCACCAACAAAACCATACTCCAAAACCTCAAACAGAGGTTGATCGACACCAAAGGAAAATGGAAAGAAATCTTTCCCGAAGTCCTATACGCATACCAGACGACCTCGAAGTCAAGTACAGGGGCCATCTCATTTTCGTTGGTGTACGGCATTGAAACTCTAATACCGATCGAAGTTGGAGAATCGAGTCTTTGGTTCTGATATGTGACCGAAGAGTCAAATAACGAGGCCATGAATACAAGCCTGGAACTGTTAGATGAAAGGCGCAAAGCTGCCTCATACGATTGGCTGCCCAAAAATAACGGATCGAGAGGTATTCCATCGACAAGCCAACCTTCGACACTTCAATGTCGGGGACTCTATGTTAAGGAAGGTCACACTAAGAACCCGGAACCCGAACGAAGGGAAGTTGGGGCCGACTAGGAGGGTCCATATCAAATTATTGAGATTACCAGAAAAGGATCATACAAACTCGGAACAACGAACGATGAGTGACTACCAAAAAACTAGAACATAACTCGCTTGAAACGATACTACTACTAAGGTACAACCCCATTCATTTCTATATTTACATTTTGGACTAACACTTGTAGGTGACCTTCAAAGAACGATATAATTTTTTTGCTTGAGAGCACATATTGCAATCTTTTTCCATGAACCGGTTTTGTCCTAAATGGGGTTTTCGGCAAGGATTTTAATGAGACAACAGTGGATCATGCTAACTTAGAATTGAAGACCTGCTATGAACCGGTGTAAAAGATCATGTCAACAGTACTCAAGGCTTCTCTAAAAGTTTGACCTCAAAGTACTGGGGGGGCATCACCCTCGGACAATGATTTTGGCAAGAAAAGAAACTTTGTGCTCGAACAGCATAGGCTTGGTGGATTGGATTTACTGTAAGGGCAAAACAATCAAATGATTCGTGCCCACATAGACCACTTACGCCATAATATGAAACTTGTACACATTTGCAACCTTATATATTACACACAAAAATGTAAGAAAGTTTCTACCTTGCGGATAAATATTCTGTCTCCTAAAAAAATTTCCACATTCGGTCCCCTAAAGATATGGAGCCCAAGGGCCACCTTTATCCGGGTTCAAAGGATAACTCTCACTCAGGGACTGTTGTCCAAAGACAAGCTTGACGGCGTAGGCTATCAAAGTCTAGGGTAAAAGACCTATTAGGCAATGCCCGAAGCTTAAAGGCTACAGCATCTCCATTCGGGGACAGTTATCTCGGGAAAGCCCAGGTAACTCGGGGTAACGAGCCCATTGATCAATACTCGGACATAAAAGGCTACGACCGTCCTAAAATGGCTCAGAGACGCCCGAGATCCGTAACAAAAATATAAGGCCTCCAAAAATTTTAAATCGGTTTGAGGGCTATCCTCGGCAAAATTATAAAAATTCTAAGTGAACGTTTTAGGGAATAAGCTTCTGGTTATACCATCCCCCCCCCCCCCCCTGTCTTCCCCACCGCCAAATCTACNCCCCCCCCCCCCTTCCTTCTCCGAGGCCAAACGATCCATCTTGCTCTTCCACATTTTGGCCTCGACTTTGATTACATCCATTTCGGCCCAGAGCTGGTCAATCTGATCAAGCTTCTGTTAGACATGTGGGTTTTGACCGTTAGACACCGTGTCTAGCTAATCATCACTAACTTCAAAAAAAATTACCTGTTCCAAAAAGTCGGCATGTTCTTTCTGAGCCGCATCCAACTCGACTCAGAGGCTCTCGATTTCACCCTCACGTTGATCACTGAGATATTTGTACATATTTCTTTTCTCGGCAAGCTCTTTGGCTTCGGCCTCATAGTGGCTCAACACATCCTGGTACCGGAGAAAAGACTCCTGGTGAAGCACTAAGGCCTACAAATACGAGGAAATATATTAGAATTACCAAAAAAATAGTTCAAATATGAGAAGACTAATTGAAATCATCAGGAATTATTAAGAGTTACCCGGTTCAGCGCATGTTGCGCTTCGTTGAACAAGCATGGCGAGTCTACCTCGTTCATTTTGGCCTGTTCTTCTTCAGTCATCAGGAACCGGAGGTAACTGGCTATCCCTACGAGGATGGAAAGAACTTAGGCATCATGTGGAACGATGATGATAATTGATCACTTCCAACCCGAATCCACGCTCAGGGTAGGGAGCCGGTTGACCAGTCTAGGGCTCGAGTTAGGCCCACCTGTCCACGAGGACGAATTTTCCTTAGTACCTAACCTGATGAAGTCCTCCGTGGTAGTAGAATCCACACCATCAAAAAAGTAACGGAGAGGATCGTCCACTCTGTGAGCCCCCTCGTTGGGTCGTTCTTTCACTGTTTGAGCCTCGTTATATATAGACTTGGTAAACGAGGAGACTCGGTGATGTCTCGTCCTCCTCATCGACCTCTCTGGTATGAGTTAGATCGGCCACATGGGTCTCTGGTTCAACGTCCCCCCTGCTATTCAAGGGGCAACAGCTCGCAAGCCACAAAGACAAAAGGTTCTTCCCCCTCAGATTCATCCCTGAGCCAATGGAGCAAGTCCAAAGTTGGTGCTCGGGAGCTAGTGTTTTCCTTTGTCTTGCACACCAGCCTTCTCCTTGTTTTTTTTCTTCGATCTCGGGGAACTCGGAACCCTCCTCATTTTCTCTAGAGCAATACATTCAACAGATAAGTCACCCCCGACCGAAGACCTGAGCTCGATGTTCTTAAGCAAATCTACAAAAGAAAGTAAAGTAGATAAGGACGCGATGTTGGAAGAAAGAGTTCAATACGACTTGTTCGAGAAATGAACCTTACTATGGGAACGGACCTCCCAGTGGCCTTTTGAAAGTTTGCCCCATGAGCCCTCGGAGTAGGGCATATATAAGATAATTCCCTCGACCCACTACTTGAGTTGAGGGAGAGCATTCGGAACTCGATCAAGGGATACAACATAACAAGAACTGGTAAGAAAAGGAAAGATAAGTCATTTTATCGACGCTTAAAGAAAGTACTTACGTGATGTGTTCCACCTTTCTGGGAACGGCCTCCATTCGACGGGTAGCAAGTCGATGGTCCTTACTTGAACAAAGCGTCCCTGCCAACCCCGATCCCGATCCTCATCAATACACGGGAACAGGGCTTCGATGGCCCTGCGAACTAGCTTTATTAGTTCCCCCAGAAGATTCGGGGATTGTATAAGCGGAGTAGATGATCAATGATGACCGAGCACCCATCAATTTTGTTCACTAAAAATCGGAGGAGGATCACTATCCTCCACAGTAATGGATAAATCTGTCCAAGGCACACGTTATACCTCCTGCATAAGTCTAAGATGATCGGGTCTACCGAGCTCAATATAAAGGGATAAGTGTAAACACTTAGATATCCCTCGACATGAGGGGTAATGGCCTCTTCAGGGTCGGGGACCACTATATCTATGTCGGGCTAGTTGCAGTCTTTTCGGATCGTGGGGAGGATCTCTTCGGTAATCGAGCAAATATATCTCGAGGCCTCCTCACACCGACTTTGTACAGAAGAAGGCTTCTCAACCTTTAAGTCGTCGGTGACCGAACAGCCACCAGGTATAAACATCTTCAAGGGGGGCTCTTCCGCCGGCTCATCCACAATCGTATCAGGAATGGTCTCCTCGACCTCAATGGTCGGTCGCGAGAAAGAATGAGCATCCTTATATGGAACATATTTTGAGGTTTTAGTCATTGTTATGGAAGAAAAAGCTTGGGAAAGATGAAGAAAGAGTAAGTTGAAAGATCAGTCTTGTTGTCTTGAGTAATAGGCGAGTAAAAGTTTTTGCAAAGTACTGAAGAACCTTGGGTAACGGGGGTAAAAACGCTAGAATACTGAAACTCTGGAGATACGAAGGTAGAAGATTTGGTGTAAAGTGAAAAATGGATAGAAGGGGGGGTATTTATAGGAATTCAGCAATGTTTCATGTCGAAGGACAGCCGACCGGCGGCTGACATGCATTTAACGCCATTATGACATGATTGACGAGACATTTCTGGTGTCTTCGTTTCTTTCGCAATGTGTCAAAGCGAGAATCGGAAGCTCATGTCGTTTCTCGTCATTTACTCTCCAAGAAATGATGGGACTATCTGTATACAGGTAAAAACGGGCTTATGGTACATCCAGTCTCTGACACAAAGCCAAGCTCCAGATATGATAACATGGGACCGAAGTCGAAGGGTCAGTCTCATCGAGTCAGATTCGGCGGCATGATGCCCGAACTCGAGAATTTTGGGGTTATGGTTCGGAATCAGTCCTAGCTTTGAGCTACTTCAAAAAATATTATTGAGCAATCTAGCATGGCTAACAGAAGGCTGTAATATCTGTGGCTAGGCGGATATTACGGCGGGGATCTCGACACGTATCGATGAAGAATCGGAAATCAGTTAATTAGGGGATTTTTTTTTACCTTTTATAGAGTTATGCCTAGAGCAGGATTCCCCTACTATATAAAGGGGGTAGGATAATTCATTAAAGGCATTATAACACGCATTCCAAGGCAATATATTATTATTTTCTCTCTTATTAGCTCTTTTGCTCTTGTTCGTCAGTGCTGACTATAGCGAGCCCGAATCGATCTAGGGAAAATATTTCAATAAGGCTTAAACTATCGTCCTCGTGTGGTTTGAATATACTTTATCTTTGTTTATTCAATTTGACTTTATTTATCGCTTTGTACCAAATTAATCCGCGTATCCTTAAAATCACTTACAAATTCAATTATTATCTGATTTTGAGGATAAACAAATAGAAATAATGAAATTAAGATAGTTGTGGATATGTGAAAAGATACAAAGATAGAAGAAGGGAGATGAGAAGCTTAGACTTAGAGTAAGGAGATGAGAGGAATAGACATTTTCTTCTTCAACAATAGGCATAATCCATTCTTTCTCTTCTAGCCCTTTTTAATCATTTGCTAAATGGCCTGGATCCCAAATAAAATTCTCCAACATTTTACTCAGTGCAACTATCCCAACTGACTCAGTCTCACCATGTCTAGCCCATAGGCCCTTCTGAAGTGAACTTGGTTCACAACAGTCGACCTTATTGCAGAATGCTACTATTGTTGGCTGTGGGGCCGAGTGACTCTGGCTATATGGCTATGCATAATGACATAATCTTTTGTGCTTGCCCTTTTCAGGTCACTGTCCTCAACTAAGTTCAGTATATGCATTTTGAGTTACAAAGTTAGGGGGGAAAAAGGAAAACAACGGAGAAAATGCTTCATTTTTTAAAATTCCATCACGACATCATGCAATAGGGTTGCTAAACAATATTTATTTGTATTGTATAAATATTGGTTTATTTGGAAAATGATAAAGGATTTCACAACAGAAAACATTATATGAATGTCCATATATCACTTACTAAACCTCCTTGTGGAAAGAAGAAGAAAAAAATACACCTATAGTCCTTGCGCTATTTTATAAACTAGTTCTACTGTACGTGCGTTGCATGTGTAAATCATGCATCTACCGTCTTCTTTGCTGTAATTTAGGAACAATTAATTATATTTGACGTAAATTCCCCTTGAAAAATTAATATATTTCCACCTTAATATATTTTCTCTCAAAAAGTTGATCTGCTGAAGACTTGTCACTTGTTCTAACAAATGATTTGGAGTAGCGTATGCAGCTGTTCAAATCTGTAACTGAAACACCCAGCTATCTTTTAATTAGTTGGCTGACAATTGTGCAAAAGAATTTTGTTACATTCTCCATTTGACTTTTCGCACAATTTACTTTGATAAATATTTTTATATGAGTTTTTATGTAATATCTATTGCACAACTCATTCTTTCTATAAAAGTGCAGTTCAAAATAATGTGCATTATCATGATATATGTAGAAGTAATAACGAAAGATCATGATATATTTGATCTTATACTTTAAAAGTGCAAATTCTTTTCAATCTGAAAGTATAAAAATGAACATTGTCAATCTCAAACTAACAAAAAAAAATTACGAATTATATCATGAAGAAAAGTCACATTAATATCATTCACAAAACTTGAAAATTAAATATATAATGACATCAATTTCAACACAAACGATTCTTTCCAATCAAATTACTAAGAGAAGCTTAACAAAAGTTGAATATGGTAGAAAATGCAAAGAGTTTAAGCAGAAGACATCTCATGAGAAGTGGGTCAATATCTCAAACCATCTAAAAAAAATTGTATCAACTTTAACAATTGATCGAACAACAATAGGTTAAGAAACCATTACACGAGTCAATGGCAAATAAGATTAAAGCAAACATCAACCTGCACCTTCAATAAACCAAACAAGAAAGTATACTTGCTACTCAAAATCAACTAATTAATTATAATTATCTCATTCATAATGAGAATCTAATAAACTTTTAAGCGCTGCAATATGAAATTTTTTATAAGTACAAATAAACTCAAGTAATTATAACTACAGAATTCGTTTAAAACAGGCATGCTAAAATTACATGAAATAAATAGTGAAAAGAAAACAGAGAAAGAAAGTAGCTTACGTGAAGATGATATCAACCCTTGTTTAAAAAAAAAATGATATCAACCCCGTTTGGCCGTTAATATTTTTTCAATAATGTGTGTCCATGAAAATTTGTAAGTGTTTGGAAATTTTTCGAAAATGAGTTTTAAAAAATCAAAAGGTGGTTTTCAAAATTTTCAGAATTTTTATTCTCCACTCACAAAACTGCAACATTTTTTCAAACAAAATACGTGTCCAAACATAATGTCAAACTCCAAATATCATTTTCAACTCAACTACAAATATTACCCTTTTAAAATAAATATAATTTTTATGTCCAAACGATATTTTGTTTTTTCGAGATGAGAGCCAAGCCTCCTATGTTACGAAGGCACAATTAGTCTTATGTGAAGACAAAACATACATCTCACTCAAAACTTTATGAGAAAAAATAAGCTATAAATGATCAACTTGAAAGAACGTGTGATATCAAATCCCAAAGTCCAAATTCAAAATTATTGTTGGTTGCTAATACATTAAAACATATTATAATGATTAAAGCGAGGGAAAAAAGAATGATAATTTATTATGAGCTTGCGCGGATGCAAATTTTTATACAATCTAATAGAACTTATTAGGTAAGATCTTGTAACATTAAGAATGAAGTTTTTACCGTAATAATAATATAAAGGTTCTTAGAGTTCTACTGTTCGATATCAATCCTCAATGCAGATGCAACAGTACCTAGGAGTGTCGATGCATAACATTCCTCGGTCAATTTTCTTATAAACATTAAAAACCCATATACGTGTTCATGAGAGAAAACCTAGAACTTGTGATGAGAGAGAAGTAAAGAATCTTTAATAGCTGGATTGTTTTGGCACTAACTCCGCATCGCAATGGTAGTATTTATTTAGAGCTCTATTGTAATTATGGTTAAGGAATTATTATACCAAAAGAAGAAAAGAAAAAAACCCAAACATTAAAATGAATTATTACACATTTAATTAAAGTCTTAATACAAGGTAAAGTTATGTATTAAATAATTTAGAATTTTAATTATGGATATATTAAGGGAAAACCCCAAATATAAAGGAAATATTATATATTAAAAGTCCTAAATGTATGGTAGAGTTTGTGTGTTTATTTAGAACTTTGATTATGGTTATGGCACGCAAAACTGTTCCAATACAAACGAAATTGGGGAATATCATATTTATGATAGAATTATTATGGAAATCCAATTAACCATTGCCTAACGAAAGGAATATTGCATTTGAATTTAAGTTGATTTTTAAATGGTTAGTATCACATTTATGATAGAACTTTGTATATGGTAATTCAACCATTGCCCATCGAAAAATATATTTTGTAAATTTAAGTTTACCTCAAAGTCTTAAATATTAGGGAAATAATTAAATGATAATTTTATATAGTGTGAAATTTATTTTAAGAGGGTAAACAAGACGAACGATATTTCGCTAAGAACTTTCGTGCTTTTGATATAGTATAAATATAAATAATTGTGTGTGATATATTTTTTGGAAAATGATCATGAGAAGTCACAGTAGAAAACAATATATGAATGTTTATGTATCACTTCTTAACCTCCTTGAGGGGGGAAAAAAGCTCTTGCAGCATCTTATTGATATGTTAAACTGATAAAATAATTAGTGACACAGTGATTGACTGTTTGATGTGATGTAAAATGTTTTGCATGAAAATATCCTTCGTGAAGAATATGTTAATAAAGAGAATTGATTTCAAATTAATTTTTTGGTATTGGGTTATGAATAAAGTTTAGTAACACAGTACAGTTATGAAAGTGGGGCAAACAAAGAAAATTATTATTATCAAGTATTATAAATTTCTAATTCAATTATTCAAGTGAAGTGTGATATCAACTATCAAGTATCAAGTTATGAATTGAAGTTTGAGTTTCTATATCAAAATCAGTGCGGCATTCGGAATCCCGGTACACTCGTTCCATCCCTTTCTCTTCTTTTGTGTACATTCATTTTATTATTTAAAATTTTAATTTTAATTTCTTAATTTAAATTACATAATGGATTTACTTAGAGCGGCCAAAAAAGCTTGCACTAGTAGAGATGGTAGTAAGAAAATTTCCAAAAGATCAAGAGGTTGTGTTGGTTCTTCTGGTAGCTTTACACATGTTTCTGAAAGTTCACCCGAAAATATAAATGTAGATTATGAGCGACTTCAAGAAAATTATTGTATAGATGATGATTTAGATGATATTTTAGATGATATTCAATCACCCGACAATCTTGAAACACCACCACCTACATCCGGTAATGTTAGTCAAACACTAAATATTAGGAGTGGAACAAGTAAGCCTCCCCTCCCTATTAAGAAGAATTGAAGATTAAGAAGTAAGTGTTGGAATTTTTTTGATAGGCTAGACAATGAAAAAAATTATGTAAGATGTAGAATATGTAAGGAAGTTTATAAACATGAGCCCGGTAAGAATGGGGGAACGAGTCAACTTTGCAGGCACATGGTAGATGACCACCCTCTTGATTGGGGAGTAGATGAGGAAGATGGGCAACAAAAACTTAACCCGAGCACATGGTGGGGGGGAAGAATTAGCTAAAATGATTGTTTTAGGTTGTTTACCTTTTAGTTTTGCTTCTTCACCATATCTTATTACTTATATTCAAAGAATTTATAACCCTATATTTAAAGGTATTCCTAGAAGTACTTGCATATATGATATCTTTAGGCTTTATGGACAATATCAGACATATATACGTTATTTGTCCGCCAGTATTTCTTGTAGAGTTTCTCTCACTTGTGATATTGGTCGTGTTGTAAATAAAAATGATTATTTGACTGTTACATGCCATTGGATAGATGATAATTTTTGTGTGCAAAAATATATTATTGCTTTTAAATATGATGAAGATTAAAGTCATACTGGTGCATTTATAAGTAATATATCCATGAAGTTGCTATATTTTAAAATCTTGCAGAAAAAGTTTTGTGTATGTCATTTGATAATGCTTCTAACAACAATGTTGCTATTACATTACTAAAATTGCATCTACACCCACCACTTCCTGAAATATTTGATGTTAGATGTGCATGTCATATTTATAACTTGATTGTGAAGAGTGGCCTTGACTTATTTAGCGATGAAATCACTTTAGTTAGGAGAGTTGTTGGTGTAATTCAAGGAAATAATAGAAGTGCTAGATTAAATGCATTTAAAGAAAAATATGTACCCTATGGACTAAAACCAAGACTCTTACCTGAAGAAATAGTTACTAGGTGGAATTATACTTATTTATTCCTAAGATGTTGTTATAAATATAGAATGCCTATAACTGAGTTGCTAGTTCTCATTGTACTGATCCTAACCGTTCGCTAACATCTAGAACTTGGGATGTCATTGAAGATGTTGTAAAAAATTTACAAATATTTTATGTGACTACACTTGAGTTTTCTGGAGCTTATTATCCTACTATTGTAAATGGTTTAGTTCATATTGCTGAAATTTCTCTTTTACTACATAATTTGAAGAAGAAAGACGGATATACTTCTGTTGTTGTATCTATGCTAGATAAGTTTAAAAAATATTTCTTCCCAATTCCCCCTATTTACCTAATTTGTGCTATTTTAAACCCTACTATCAAAATGATAAAGTGTCGCCAATTAATCAGTGTTTTATATACTTATATGGATATTGGATCAACTGAAACTCCTGATAGTGACACTTGTATTTCTAATATACACAAACATTTACAAACTTTAAATAATTATTATGCTAACATTGTTGATACTTCTTCGATTGTAGATGCAAATATTCCTTCAAATAATACTTCAACATCTGGAACAACTTTGGAAGATGATGATGGTGTTCAAGATTAGTTGATTTGGTATACACTAGGAGAGCATCAATAAACCAGTAGCCGGAATATTGATGAACTCCAATTCTACTTGCAAAAGTCACCGGAGCCCCTCACAAAGGATTTTCTACCGCTGGGTTGGTGGAGGAGCAACTCAAATCAATTTCCTGTTCTTTCGGCCATGGCTCGAGACGTGCTAAATGTGCCTATTTCAACAGTCGCATCAGAGAACGCATTTAGCAAGCAAGGCAGCAACTAGGAGATACCCGTCATTCATAGGGCAGCAACACTTTGAAAGTTCAAGTGTGCTTCAGAGACTGGATAAGATCCGAACGGCGCAATCAAGGGCGTGACGAGGTAGATGATGCGGAGGACCAAGAAATTAGAGATATAATGGTTTATGGTACCGATTATTCAACCAATGCCAGAAATCAAGAACCTCATGTTGACATGGAAGAGCTTACAAAAATGATGCAAAACATGTGATGTACTATTTCTTCCCTTTTTTTTTTAATAATTATTGTAAACTTTTAATTTGCAATTTCAAAAATTAAGAAAATCAAAAAAGAACTTGCAAATTAATTTGAAGTATTATATATTATTCAATAAAAATATCAAAGTTACTTACATATTATAAATTTTTAATATTGCCTATTAGTCTTATTAAATATTTTTTAGTAGCCACTTACTTTCAATTTTCAATTTTAAAATTTTAAAATTCAAATTTAAATCTTTAGACTTTTTAAACTTTAAAGTTTACACTTCAAAGTTTGATTCTAAGTTTTAATTGTAACCCTTAAAAATTTGCAAATACTTAACTATCAACAACATTGAAAAAGAAAAATATAATTAATTTTAAAAAAAAAATCTCGACCCGTACGGGCCGGGCCCTATAGAGCCCGAATATTCCCAGCCCGTTAACAACCCGTCCGTTAACCGAACGGGCTGACATTTTTTTTGTCTAGCCCGTCCCAGCTCGCCCGTTAAACACTTATAGTTTAACTTGATAAAAGATGACAAAATTCTTTTGTATATGTAGTTTCAACCGATATTTATATAAAAATTTACCAATAACTACCTAATGTAGCAAATTTTTTTATGCTATCATGGCATAGAAAAATCCCGACTATCAAACATAAAAAGGGATAATGGAAAAATCCCTATAATCATAAAACTCTATTGAAAAGGAGAGGTAACTGTCTTAACTGTTTCTATTTTGGATCCGGGGTCAATTCATAATTGTACAAAAATAGTGGGGTCCCAGTGACAACGATATCAAAATACTAGAACTTAAAAAGTGACCGTATAAGGACCTCGTCATCGGTGATCTCTTCGAACAAATTTGCAGAAAAAGAGAAAAAACGAGGAAGCGGTGAACAGAATCAGAGTACTGCCACCGGCGGATTTTCCGATTTGACTTCGTCGGCGATTTTCTTCTAGCTTTGGTAATTCCGCAAACTAATTAGTGTAACAGAGGTAAAGTTTCGTTATGACTTTTTTCTTTCCAATGATTGCCCTTTATATCTTGAACTCAACACATTTGAAAACCGAAAGAGCTTCTAATGCTAGAAAAGAACCATTTACATTAATATTGGACTGACACGGGTGTAAATTGAGCAACATGCACAGTGAACAATTCATATAGCAGAATAAGCTGATTCCGACTTGCTTGGGATTAAGGCGGAGTTGTACATGTTTGAAAACGGTAAGAAATATTTGATTGTTGTTTATTTTCCATTTTCTGAAATGTAAAGTTTTCCTTATAGATCATATTGAGTTATGGTGGTTTTGTAGCGGCGGAACGAAGAATTTTAACAAGGGGATTAAAAAAGTTCTGAACTTGCGACCTAAATTAAGTCGAGAGAATTCAAAAGTTTATATATATACGAAAATATTATTGTTTTTTCCTATTTGCGTAGTATAATTATTGAGCGAAGAAGATCCAATTGAAGCCTCTTCATAGGCTGTTGCTCCCCCACTCGTTATGTTTAAGTGTCTCTTCTCGGTATCCCTGGAGTAGTTATTGCCTCCAAGTTAATTATTTTAAAAAGATCGTTACATTCGATTCCCTTTGTGTTATGCTGTACATAACACAAAGCAAGTACCTTATGAAGTTATGATACTATAAAGGAATACCTAACATTCTACAAAGAGATACCTGTCTAAATGAAGCTATAATTATTTTAGGCTGAAAGAATATTGCGAAGATGTAGTGTTTATGAGAGATGGGTAGAATCTATTCGTGTACTAGTAGTCTATGGTTTGTAATGGAGTTATGTACAAATTACTGCAATGAGGTTTACTTTATCTGTTGGGTTACAGGCGTGCATTTGCAAGAGGTTTCTAATCTACCCTTGTGTGATTCATGTTGAAGCATGCCCCCCAATAGAGATCACTTTCAGATGAAGCTAAACATTGTATTTTAATTTTAACATATTATACGAGCTTCACCTATTATATCTTTTGTTGGCATGGACGACCTCTTGCCTATCTCAAAAAATGTGTTAAAAGTTCTCTTCATTCCCCTCAACCCCTATGCCCAAAATTAAGAAGTCCTAGCTCTGCCGTAACTTATGGTTTAAGTTTTTGTGCTGGAGGAGTGATTTTATGAGGTGAATAATGAGTGTTTGTTGCTGCCTGTGGTCTGCTGAAGCTTCATACCACTTGGCAGCTTAGCATTTTTTAAAGGGAATGATTTAAGCTCCTGGAATTTCTCTTTCTTCTGTTACTTTTCCTGTCCTCTCCTTGCATAGTTCCTAAGTGTTACTCGCCATCTTGCTGCAAACTTTAATATCAACAAATGACCTTTGACTTATTGCCTCTCCATATTTTTCTTTCAATGCCTTCACATGTTCCTCTATTTGTTTTTCTGCGATTCATCAACATACTGGAGTTTCCTTCCGTGCATCTTTTTCCTGACATCCATCTTTCTCATTTTCCAACTTGCCATAGCTCTTTTCACTGCCTCATGTAGAACTCGTGCTATATTCAACAAGATATAAAGAAAGGTCCATACGCTACCACATAACTACGCGGAATATAATCCGTATTCAAATTCTCCTTGTCAAAAAAGTAATCTGCATGCAAAGCTTTAGACATAGTCCATATTTTACAACTGGTGTTTCATGAATGAAATTGATTTGTAGCTTGGGGATCAAGAGAATGCCATAGCAAACTGCACAGTCTTGCATCTACTTTAATCCATTATCCATGTGGTTGATCAGGTGGTCATCATATCCCTTACTTGTGAACCATACATGTGCTGGATCTTCTGAAGAGACATGATTACTTCTGCCGTGCAATTTAATTTGTAGGAGACGAGATTGACTAGAAAAGTATTTCTCACGATCTGATTTTGCAGTCACCTCTCTCTCTTTCTCTCCCTCTCTCTCTCTCTTTTTCCTTTGCATTAGAACATAGGAAAAATTGAAGTTACACAGATGGGATTAAAATCCCGTCTCTGGTACTATGCAGAGAAAAGAGAGATGTTTTGGCAATATTTCAGCTTGATTGTGCCATCAAGCTAACAGGAGTTTAAACAGTGATGTACAAATATCCTAAGATAGAAGGAATTCACAGAGTACATAATTACAAGCAAATCATCTTCTTAATTAACCCTAACTAATAATGAATCTCCTTAATTGATATTACAATATTCTTAACATGTATGTTCACGTGCATTTAGATATTTCTCCTCAACTCTACTATCTGCATTTTGCTGTGGTTTTGCTTGATGCCATAGTGTTGTGTATTTCGTATGTGTATTACTAGCTTCTCTGTGTGTTCTTTTCAATTTTCTTTCTAGGGTGTTTTGGTGACTACCCCCTAATTATCTAGAAGTTACATATCTTATCAGGTGATATCAATTGTAGTGGATTTTTCCTTTACCGGGGCTTGCCAACAGGAATTGCGTCGAGTTTCTGCTGAACGTATTTGGCGTTGGAAGATTGAAAAATGTCTAGTGGGGAGGTTAAGAAAGTATCACGTGAAGATATACAACTGGTAAGCATCGAGCTACAATCATAACATTGGCGTTCCCATTTTTTCGTTTGAATCATTTTATGATGCCTGAATCAAATGGAAAGAGATAGAGCGCACATTTTTCTTTGAGCAAATAGAGCAAGTACTTGATTGAGTTGTGTGGATAATTTCAAAATCTGTATATATATTTTGTGATACTTACCACTCTTTAAGTTACTTCAAGGCAAAAGATACTTCACTCCCACAAGAATTGTTGCCTAACCCTGTAAAAACAAGAATGTTTATTTCAATTAAAGCAAATACCAGAGTATGCAAGCAAGACTGTTATCTGAAACAAGCAAGGCTATTATTTGAAAATTGTCTTCCTTTAATTTAGCCTGATTCCCAGTTTTGTCCATTTATTTTGTGTTACCGTTACTTGTGATCATAGGTAATGTCACAGATCATCACTGTTTGAGTCTATATTTAGAAACATAACATCTAGCTCATTTATCGGTCTCCAGTAGATATATGAGCCACAGATCATTAGAGAGGAAAAAGGAACTATGGAGTTCTCTTTCCTGTTTGAAGGGTTAAATTAAATTATCATAGAGAAGAATATTGCAATATTCTTATGGACTTATCTGCTATTTCACATGTTGTATCTTCTAATGGACCCTCTTAAGGAAATGGGCTTCTTGGGTCAGATATGGAAGTACTTTGTACCCTAGGTGTTGATGTCGTTGATTACGTGCGAATCTGTCATAGGTTTCTAATTCCGTGTTTTCTGTATCTCAGTTCAGGACTTTCATATGAAGTTGCTGCCATTCTTGTTCTATGGGGTTTCTCTGGTGATTTATGCCCCCCCCCCCCCCCCCCCCCCCCCCCCCCCCCCCAAAAAAAAAAAGAAATTGGTTTTCATGGAAATAATAAAGAACCTTTAATTTTTGCTGTTGAGATAACTTTTGGCATCTTTTACGTCATTCTTAGTAATAATGACCTGGAGTTCAAATTTAGTTCTTTCGCATTTTAAAATTGCTTGCATTGCACAAGCTTTGCTCTCCTAACACTTACCTTCTTTGTTTTCAGGTGCAAAATCTCATAGAAAGATGTTTACAGCTTTACATGAACCAGAAGGAAGTTGTTAGCACCCTCTTACATCAGGCAAAGATTGAGCCTGATTTCACCGAACTTGGTGCATACTCTCTCTTACCATTCCATTCCTCATATTTTGCTAATATTACACTTTTGACTTTTGCAGAGCAACATATTTATCTGTACTCTCAAGTTTCATAAAAATTACTGAATTTGAAAGACAATATGACCATGAGGAAATAAAATTGAAAAATTGACCTTTTATGAGCATTATTATGATGAACAGGAAGAAAATTGTTAGAAGATCGTTTCCCTTTTAATGGAAGGCGTTTTCCCCCTTCTTCTATTTCGGAGAAGTATTATTTACTTATTGAAAATTAAATATTTAAGCTTAATTCTGATAGAGATGAACTAAGTTGCTCCGACACGGCAGTTTAGGTGCCGTACCCGTGTCAACACGACACTAGTATGGGTGTGGGTAAGGGATCCATACCGGATTTGGTCAAATAATTTTGGGTACTTTGACCGCGACGGATGAAAAAATTCGAGACGGGATACAATTTGATTCATGAAATTAGAACCAAAACTAGGGCTAATTTGAAGAAAATAGCATACCTTATTCAGGAAATCAATTCTTTACTTATCTACAACTTGAAAATAAAATAAAAAATCCACACTTTACAAGCTATGCATAAGTATTCCACCAAATTACTCATAATTAGATATATTTTTATTTTTTTGAATTATATTTAGCCGGATCCCCGCACCCGTATCCGTACTAGGATCCGTATCCCCGAATCTTAGAATTTACATCTCGAAGGATCCGACCTCTTGCTCCACACCCGTGTCCGAGCAACTTAGGAGATGAAAATATCTGAAATTATTTATAGAATTTCCTTCAGACTCTGCTTGGCTTTTCTTATCTCAAGTAGTTGGTTTGTGATCTATGTGCTCCATGTGTGTCTACTGGAAGATAATTTTGACATCTTGATCTCTTTTCCAGTTTGGCAAAAGCTTGAAGAAGAAAACCAGGAGTTTTTCAGGGCTTATTATTTGAGGTTGATAGTGAAGGATCAAATTCAGAAATTCAATGACTTGCTTCAGAGACAGGTCGAGGCAATGCAGATGTATGCAACTGGATCCGTCACCATTTCTAATGGATCTCAGATTCAACCAGGTAAGACATGAATATCATAGATCCCTATTGGTCTTCTTGGAAATAATTTTCTGCTATCATTCTTCTTTTCCATAGTGAAATTCGTCATAGATCCCCACCCTTTTCCAGTTGTCAGCTTCCTTGCTTTAATTTTTCATACAATTGCCCTATTACGATTCTGAGTTGGATAGTCAAAGGAAAGATCTGAGGCTTTTGAAGTGGAAGATGAATTGTAAATCATATGGATAGTTGTGGGAAGGATTTCATCAGAAAAAGCATCCGAGAGGGATCTGTCTTTGGGCGCTGTGGTTGTGTTTTCAATATGAGACTGTGGGCACTTGTCAAAGTTGGTGATATGATAAAAGTAGTTTCTGGATCTTCATTTGTGAAATTGAGTAAAAGTTTGATAAAAATAGAGGGAGCAATAATTGAAATTCTGGCTTTCTCCACAGCATCATGTTAGCAGTATCAAAATCTTTCTTTGCAAAAACTTTGGATATGTATCCAAAATTTTCCATCTGGAAGTTAATGAAGTTGATAGATCCTTCAATCGCCTGAATACATTATTGACATCCCATCTTATTAGGACAACATTACTGATCTTTGGGCTTATGGTTAACTGATAATGCATTTCTAGGCTTTTACATTTTTAGTTCTTATACTCATAAGTACTTTAACTTGATGCCCTTGGGTTTGTTTCCAAAATTAAAAATTGTTGAATGATAAAGGAATGCGACCTTTTTTAGGATAGTTCAGCTTGATTATTCCCTCAAGATATTGGGTGTTAAGTAAGATATTGGGTCTCAAGTAACATTTACTTAGACCAAAATGCGAAAAGATATTACAGGCATAATTTGATACATATTGTTTTCATATCTAGCCCGGATGTTTTGGTTCGGTAGTTAGGACACAACAGGGTATGTATGGAAAGGGTCTCCACGAGTTCGAACTCTACCACAGACAAAAAGACTAGTATTTAAGAGGGACCATGGTAGAGGGATGGACCCATACTGTGACGACCCATCCGCTATAGACCGTAATGGCGCCCAACATCGTCGTTAAGCAAGCCAAGGTGAACTAATCCATTTAATTATTCATTTTAGCACTTTTAAAATCATGACTTTTTATTTAACAAAGAAACTAAGTATAGAAGGCTATGGTGATATAAAGCATATTAAAACATTAGAGCGAAATGGTGATATTAATAGGCAAAAATCCATAATGATCTACTAGTAACTCCCAAAATCCGGTGTCACAAGTGCACGAGCAATCTAGTAGAATATACAAAACTCCTATAGCTATTGTCTGAGATAAAATAGACAGAAATAATAAATACAACAAGGAGGAGACTCCGGGTGCTGCAAAACGAAGTATGGGAAGCAACTCACCTCTAGGTCTTCGGGTAACGGGGATATGCACCCGAATGGCCACTAGATGTACTTGCCACAGAACCTGCACAATTGGTTCAGAAGTGTAGCCTGAGTACGTAAAACAACGCGTACCCAGTATGTATCTAGTCTAACATCGAAGAAGTAGTGTCGATGGGTCGACATCGACACTTCCAAAGGTCAATAAATAAAGTGCAAGAATTAAAGCTAAGCATGAAATACAACAGTAACAATAGAATAAGAAGCAATAAATAAGTGATTCTTTATCAAAATACTAATCTAAAATCCCCAAATATCACATGCCAATTTTAACAAATATAGGCCATCAAGTAGTTACAAATTCTCAAGCCATGAAGGAAATATCAAGTGCCCTCAAACTCTTAGTGACATCACGCACGAGTTATGTCGAGGTCGCATGATCTGATCCATAATAAGCGTGTACATACTCTACCGAGGTCGTACGGCCCGATCAATGTATGCATCTCATTATACATATAAATATTGTTGAGGCGTTCGGCCCGATCTAGAGGAATAAGGAAACTCTTCGGACTGCGGGACCTACGTTTACAACACCAAGATAGGCACATAAAGGAGCATAAATTTTCTATCAACAATCGAATATCCCGCCAAAACTCAAAGTAACGAAGCTCGGTCTAACATAATCTCTAATTAAATTTCACTTATTAATACAAGTACTTAAACTAACAAGTTGGGTTCAAATAATTCAAATATTGCATGATAAGGTCCTATATCTGCCCGAACATAACATGATTCTAGCTATGTACGGACTCTCGTCACTTCGTGCGTACGTAGCACCCACAATTATTAACAAATAACAATTCAAACACCTATGGGGTTAATTCCCTCTTACAAGGTTAGGCAAGAGACGTAACTCGCTTCCAAGTTCACTACTCAGCTCTTCAATCACACTAATTGCCACAAATCGGTGCCGAGCAATCCGAAACTTGCCAAAAGTTGCACAAACTAATCAATATATGCTCAAAAGTTCATAATTTAACTATTAGAGTAATTACCCAACCCAATTTGCAAAATTCCTAAAAGTCACCCCGCATCCACGTGCCCAGATTCCGGAAATTCTTGTAGATAAATGTTACCCAGAGCCTTACGAACTCAAATATATAATTTATACTCAATTCCGTAATCAATTTCATGGTCTAATCCCATTTTTACCAAAACCTAGGTTTTTCAACAAAATCCCAAAATTTCTACAATTTCTATGTTAAAATCTACCAATAATCTATGTATTAAACTCACATTATGTAGAGTTACTTACCTCAAGATGCTAAGTGGAAAACCCCTCTCCAGGACCTCCAATATCGGCCAAGAGATGTGAGAAATGAAGAAAATAACCCAAGTCCTGTTTTTAACTTAAGTTATTGCCTAGACACCCCTTCTTCGCAATCGCGAAGGCAAAATTGCCGAGGCCCAGAAAATGTTTTTCGCGAACGCGATAGGAGTCTCACCGTCGCTAAGGCTTGCCCAGCCAGTGCTTCGCGAACGCGAAGTAAAAAAATACTCGGTCCCCAATTCCTTCATCGCGAACGCGATACCACCTCCGCGTTCGCGAAAAAGGAAACCAGAGCCAGCATTTTTCTGAAATTTTGGGACTTAGCTCCGGGTGGTCTGAAATTCACCTGAGCCATCTGGGACCCCGTCCAACTGCACCAACAAGTTCATAAACATAATACGGACCTACTCGAGCCTCGGAACACATAAAAGAATATTGAAACTAAGAATCACACCCTAAAACCAAATTAATCAACTTATGAACTTCAAACTTTTTCAACTAGCTCCGAACGCGGTGAGTCATACTTAGACAACTCAGATTGCCTCCGAATTTTGCGTACAAGTCATAAATCACCATACTGACCTATTCCAAACGGACATCGACATCGACAACACCAAAGTCTACTTCAAACCGAATTTAAGAAACTCTAAATCCTTCAAGGATCCAACTTTCAACCATTAAGCACCGAACGCTCCCGGATCACCCGGAACTCGATCTGAATACACGCCTCCAAAATCATCATACGAACCTATTGGAACTATCAAATCCCGGTTCTGAGGTCGTTTACTCAAAACATTGGCTCAAGGCAAACATAGCCATCTTAGGCCACTATTAAGGAACTAAGTGTTCCGAGTTCAACTCGAACCCTTCCAAAATCAAACCAACCATCCCCACAAGTCATAAAACAGTAAAAGCACACACGGGAGTCTTAAATCGGGGAACGGGGATCTAGAAAGCAAAACGACCGGTCAGTTCGTTGCACATACTCCCCAAATTTCAACATGTCAGCCTACTGAGATTGCGCGAACTAACTCATAAGAGATTACTTAGTTATAAAAAAAAAGGAAACTAATCAAAACTTCTAACTAATATATATTTACAAATATTTCAAGCGAGCCCCTTGTTTGACAAAAAAGTTTTAAAGTCTTTTTGCTAAACTAAATTACACGATGAGAAGAAGGATAAATTCTAGCCAAAGATAATTAACTCTAATTCTAGCCAAGGATAAATTCAAACACTAATTCTAGCCGGGATATTGCGCATTTTATGCATACCCGTTCATCATTGGATAAACACTTCCCCTTCCTTCCTTGGCGGTGTACTTTTGCCGCTACTATGAGGTGTGTCCGGCTCAACTCTCTCCGTGCATATACAAGTTCTTCCTCATCCTCATCAAGTACTCGGAGCTGGCTGGTCGGGGGATTTCTCTCCAGCACCTGCTTCGCCTCTTCGTTCCAAATTTTCATAGGGGCACGATGATACATCTTCGTCACCGAGGAACCAAGGGCTTAGTGGTGAATATGGACGATAAGACCAATCGCCGCTTTTGGGAGAATTTCTTCTACGTGAGGACGAAGCACGTGGTGTCGAACCCTGATGGATTTCCTGAGATGTGGAATTTTGCCTATAAGTTTCTCTTTCTTTTTCTCTTTTTTTTTTTTAGAGAAAGGCTGTCTGTTGCTCCCCTCCGGTGACCTGTTCGTTTTTTTTTCTTTTTTGCAGCCGAGAGAGAACCTCCTTCGTTAGTTGCCGATATCCGCGAGTGGGTGAGTCAGGTGTTGCCCAATACGGTGGGTATTCGTGAATGGTCACCGTTCCATGAGAGGTTCGGGCACAAGCCTTCCACTGGTGAGTCATCTCCTCTCACCCTCAGTCACTTTGGTTTTCGCTCTATATTTTCCTGCTTCCTATGTCTCTGAGCTGAGGATCTCCCGGAAACAGCCTCTCTACCCCTCCGGGGTAGGGGTAAGGTCTGCGTACATTCTACCCTCCCCAGACCCTATTAGTGGGATTTTACTGGGTTGTTATTGTTGTATTTTCCTCCTTCCTATATCCTCTTTTGGTCAAATTTCTCTTATTGGTAGATCGGAGGGGAGCGAGGGCTCCCGTTCCAGATTTCCGTCGGTCGGATTCTTCGGTCGCCCTTATGCAAATAGTGACTGCAAATGAGGGCGTTCAGGCTCTCGCTACTTCGCAGATCGTGTCTGCGCCCTGGCTCGGCCGTTTGGAGGCTGCTCCTCGGGCGGGTACTCCGAATCTCGCAGGTCATTTGGTGGGCGAACCGTCTCGGGACGATGGCGAAGAGGTCCTGTCAAAGAGTTTTGAGGGGGTGTCTTCGATTGAGGGGGCTTCGAGGGGCGACCCTGTGTTGATGGTGTGTGAACCTGACCGTGATGCTAGTTTGGAAGTAGGGTCCGCATCTTCTTTGGGCGCGGAGACAGTGCCTGTTTCGGGCGTGGAGGAGGCTACCGTGGTAGGGAGGCAGAGTTCGGAGGCCGCTGCGATCGTTCCGGGCGGTCCATCGACAATTTCAATAGGTCCATGCCTCCTCTTCGGCCAATGAAAGCGCGAAGGGCGCGATTATAGACGATTATGAATCCGATTCAGATAACGATCCCGAGGACATGAGGATGTTTGAGGAAGGGTTTACCCGGGTCGATGTGAGAGAAGAAAGTCCTTCCTGTGTGCTCGAGATTCCATCGGATTACGATTTGTTGGAGGATACGGTGGACTTGGTGCCCAAATTCGACCTTATGTGTTCCGCTGCTGAAAGCAGGTCTCTTCGGGGGATCAGCGATGTCGGCCTGTCACGAGGTGTAGCTGGGATCGCTTTGAGGGTAAGTTGTTTTCCTCGTTTCACGCCTTCTTCCTTTGCTGACCCTTTCCTTTCCCTCATCTTTTTCCTCCTCTTTTTCCTTTTCAGATTTTTATATTGGAGACCGAGAGTGCTCGTCGAGCAGAGACGCGGATTGCTGTCTTTCAGAAAATAGCTGTGAAGTATCGCCTGTATCGCAACAAGTGCCGAGATGCATGCACTGCTCAGGGCGGGCGACAGTCATCAATCCCTTAGGGAGGAGTTGGAGCGGAAATATGAGGACCTGATGCGGTCCATTGGCAAATGCAGCGAGCTTGAGGGGCTGTTAAGGCCAATGAAGAGGAGCTTGAGGTGGGCAAGGGGGTTGCGGCTGAGTGTGTTGATCTCCCGGCGAAGGTGGTGGCCTTGCGAGCGGAGCTTGAGTCGCCGAACTGAGTTTGGAGTGGTCGGAGAAGGTGGCTAAGTTAGAGAGTAAGGTGACTGAGTTGGAGAGGGCTGAGGGATCCCGAGTGGCGGCTTTGGCGAGGGCAGCGGCACTGAAAGACACTATCCGCGTTCTCAGGTCTGAACGAGCAACTGAGATGGAGACGGTCGCGCTGGGGGAGGTGTGGTTCGAGGAACGAATCAGTGGGCTTGAGAGAGATGTCTCGAACCTGGGCGATTAAGTTGTGGCTCTCGAGGCTGAAAAGGCGCGATTGTTGGCTCAGGCTCCTCCTCAAGCACCTGCCTCTGTTGCCTTCCCTCGCCATTTGTACGAGATGTGGATCCATGCTGAGGCCCAGTGGGATATATATAAGGGCTTGATGGCGGCGGGGAGCGTTCTTGAAGCAATTTTTGAAGATGCTCGCGTTAAAGCACGCGAGGCTCGTCTTGCCTGCGACTATGACCCTGCGACACCGGAAGCCGGTGGGGATGCTGAGATCGAAGATGGTCTTACTTCCGATGATGACGATGCTGGAGGGGTTGATGGTGGAGATGAAGCCGCGGGACCGAGCAGGGAGAAGGGTGATGGCGTGGACGAGGATAGTGTTGAGTGAAGCCTTTGTGCATAGTTTTCCTGTACTCAAGCTTTTTTTTTTCTTCGTTGTTGCTGGTTTTCTTTTTACGGAGGCCCGCTTTCGGCCTTTTGTAAGACGCTGTTTATATATATTTTTCTGAATAAGAAAGTTGGTTTGTTTCTGGTTGTATGTCTTTGGCTTTTCTTTCTGAAAATAATCTTTGGATTTTCTCGCGACGAGTCCCTGACTTACATTTGAGAATTTGAGCGAGATTGACCCGAGCGAAGTCACATTTTATCTCGTTAACTCGAGCTAGGTCGAATTTTAACTTGTTAGTTCGAATGAGGTCGAATTTTATGGGTGTGAATACAAACGAGGTCGAATCGTGACCCGTAATGAGTTCGAGCGAGGTCGAACTTTGACTTGTTAATTCGAATGAGGCCGAGTTTCACTTTCACTTGGCGATGATCGGGGGACGTAGGGGTGTGAAGTCGAACGAGGTCGAATTGTGACCCGTGATGAGTTCGAGTGAGGTCGAACGTTGACTTGTTAATTCGAACGAGGTCGAATTCCACTTTGACTTGGCAATGGTCGGGGTCCGTCTGGGTTTTAATTCGAACGAGGTCGAACGTTGACTTGTTAATTTGAGCGATGTCGAATGTATATTCTTTGCATTGGTGTGATGTGCAAATTCAGTAGAGTTGTGTAAGAATGTCGCATACTGCTTCGCTTTTGTTGGAAAGTATCACGTGTTGCTTCATGGTTTATGCATGCGTTCGGATGAGTCCCAGTCTATCTAGTCCCTTCTTTGCTCGGCCTGGAGAGGCAGTTGACGGGCCGGTCGATGAACTCATTACTTAGGCTTCGGGACATCTTGAGCCTTGATAAATTCGGGCGAGATTCGGACGTGACCCATCGAATTTAGTTGGTTAAGTCAGCGTAGCGCCGCCTTGGCGAGCATATGGGCGAGCTTTGCATACTTATGTTCCGCATGTGTTGGAGAGATTTGTATGTTTTCCGGGCTGGCCGCCCAGTCCTAGTCTACGAGGATTTTTTCTTAATGGTGTCAGCTTGTTCTAAACGGTTTTCCCGTTGTCTGCAGTATGATATGGCGTGGGGGGTTTTCCTGATATGCCGTTTTTCGAAGGGGGAATTTAAAACATGTATGTCGGTCATCCCTCGTTCGCGTGTTTGGGAGGACACTCCTATCCCTGTTTCACTTTTTTAAAAGAGGAATAATAGGTTAGAAACAAACGGAATCATTTGTTACCTTGACCGGTTGGTTGGCGAGTAGAGGGGAGTGGCCGCATTTCTTTCTTTGGCTCTGCTTCGTGGTTGCTATCATTTTGGTGAAGTCGCTTATCTCAACGCTCTGTGCTTGAGGGATATGGGCGAGCTGACGTACGTCAAACTCAGGTGACGTCTTGCGGGTATTTTGGATTGGTATTTGTCGTCTCCGCTCCTTAGTCCTCGGAAGTCCTCTCGACTTGATTGGCAACGAACTGTAAACCATGCCGCAGAACGACTTGTTTCGTTCCATACTTTGATGCTAGTTTCAGATCCGATACCATCTTTGTGCTTGGCCTTGTCGCTGGTTGAGCCCGGGCATCTCATGGACGGGCGACTTGCTTCGCCCGTTAAGATCTTGAGTTCGAGTCTCGGTTCGGCCCAGTCCCGAGCGCACAAAGACGACAGGAGCACATAAGGTACCACAAACATACAGATGGGGCATATTTATCATTTCAAGGAATTACACAACAGACGCAGTTTACGAGAAAGAGTGCAATGCGCGTAAGGTATAGAGCCCCAGATCTGCTACTACGGCACGACGCGGTTTCCGTATATAAATCGGTCATAGCCCCGATCTCACGCGGGGATACGACCTTGGTTGGTTTAGTTTCAAGGGCTTTCCTGTAAGCTTCTCAAGTCTGCGTGCGAAGTGATAGGGTGAATCTACCACGAACGGGTAATAGAGCTAGGACCGAATTTAGATCTAAAGGAAACTAAGACTTTGGCTAGAAAGTCCCCACAGACGGCACCAAATTATTTGACCAAAAATTTTTAAAGTCTTTTTGCTAAACTAAATTACACGATGAGAAGAAGGATAAAGTCTAGCCAAAGATAATTAATTCTAGATCGAAAAATGGTAAGCGAGAAAAGCTAAATATGGTTAGACTTAAGAATCAACTAAGACTTCGATTGAGACCTACGATATGCAATGAGATAATATTCTTGACAACATTACTTCATAGTTCAAAGTGAAGAAGAAAAAAGAAGGTTCACCAATCCATCGACGAGACATATCTTTATTTATTCAATAATGATGATTACAAGTGAATAGCAGGTTCTGAGCTCTCATTTCTTTACAAGGTAGACTCTCAGGTTCTCCGCTATTGTTAGGGAATATGTATGTGATATTGGAACAGTCCCACTTTCCTTCATTCTCTCACCTAGTATTTATACCAGGTATTTTCATTTACCCGACGGTCCTTAACCAGGTTACCTAAGTCTTTTTTTGACCGTACTTTAGATTGACCCTCTGACACGCCATAACGTCTACTTCGCCGTGTAGGCCTTCTGAATGTATGACCTTTGGAAGAGTCCCACTTTCCTTCATTCTCTCACCTAGTATTTATACCAGGTATTTTTATTTACCCAACGGTCCTTAACTAGGTTACCTAAGTCCTTTGACCGTACTTTAGATTGACCCTCTGACTCGCCATAACGTCTACTTCGCCGTGTAGGCCTTCTGAATGTATGACCTCGGCCGTGGCCGAGGCACTCGCCGCCATATTGCCTCATAAATACAACTTTGGCTTACTCGGCCCTTTGTCGTTCCTTTTTATGCGGATATCCTTTTGATCAGATTTCGACCCATACACCCCTCAAGATGCAGTTTATATATCATTCAGTCCTTGTCGCTGATGTGATTGATTTTGGAGCCTCTAAGTGATTTATAAGGATATCCAGTAGTTGGTCATTTGAAGCGATGAAGCTGTGGCAATACATCCTGGCTTGATCATAAAATGACAATCTACTGCTATCTGCTTCTTTTGTGAAACACGAAATGTTGTTGAAAGTCAGTTTTATTAGTTCACCACTTTGACATTCCAAATGTTGAAAAATCTGGTTTAACCATTTAAGCTCACATGTGGGTAAAGTCATGAGTAAATATTCTGTGTCCGCGCTTTATCTGCTACCGCATCTTGCTCCCCCTCCAATGGAGAAAAAATGGAAAGAAAAAAAATAAGAAAAGAGAACCCCATTACCTGTAATGGTGTATGTGGTATTAATCATGTATTTTGGGTAAGTTTCTGTATTTGATTGACTAGCATCATACTAAATCGAAAGACAGCTTTTTGATGAACATTATAAAGCAGGTTGTGTTGTTAATTACAATAAATTCACTTGTGATAACTCTTGTTGGACATATGGCTAAGTGCAAAGGTAGGGAATAGCCTATCATCAAGCTCCACACTTTTATTATGGATTGTAAAGAAAGCTGTCTACCTGATTAGGAAGTGTATATGAAATTTTTTTCTTTATCTTATTGTTTTATGAAGAATAGTTCTATCTGGGATTGTTAACTCTTCTGAAGTTTGAAGGACATCCAATGAGAGTTCAAATGGTGCTTGGTTGAGAACATCATGTTTACTGCTTTTGTTTTGGGAAGACAAACTCCAGTCTTGGATAAACGAACTATCCACTCCTGTTTTCCTTTGGAGTTGTTTGCTTTAGTTTCATGTCAAACGTGAGATAAGTATGGTATTTGTATTATTTTAGCTTTCCCTTTTTATGTTTGTCCGGATTCAGTGTAGAGTGTACATTCAACGCGAAATTAAGCACATATTATACATTTGTATACCTGTTTTATTGTTTAACGATGGCAATTTCATCCAATAAAATCCTTAACTGCAAGGAAAGTAATTATGTGCTATCACATATTGACAGTGCCACAGAACTCAACATGGCAAGCAACAGAGCACGCTGGGCCAAATGTAAAGCTTGAGAGCATGCACCAGACTATTAATGGCAATTCACCTCATATTTACAATAACGGTGCATCCCCAGCCCAATCATATGTGCAAGCTGCTATCGATGTTTCTGCTCATGCAAGAAGAATTGATGTATCACCAAGCATGCTATTGTCTCAAAGCTCAAACCTGGGAATGATGCAAGGACCGGATGATGGGATGATCAAATCAGCTGGTTATTCAGGCAACTCGCGCTTCCTATATGGTAGTGAGAGCAATGTCCTGGAGGCTCGTCCTGGAATTGGGGATCCATCTGTTCCACCTTTTAACAATGTTGGATCAAATTCACAAGCTCTGAATGGAAACGGCTTGGGTGCTAATACTTCTTCCTTTGGTTTCTTGGGACAGATTCCTCGAAACTTCAGTTTGTCAGACTTAACAGCTGATTTTACTAACAGTTCTGGTTTGTGCCTGTCTTCTCTTCTGGATTAATGTCTTGCTCGCTTTTACATTGTTATATGATTTGACTTTCTGTGCTATACAGATATTCTAGAGGGCTACTCTGGATCAGCGTTCCTTGCAACAGATACTAACAATTTCTTGGACCCTCCAGAACATCAAGGTTAGTTGTGTGGCATGTGACACTGAATTCTTCAGCTTAGTGTACCAGTACTTATATCTGTTCCTATTTTTTGGCAGACATTAACGGGTTGGATAATATATCAGAAGGCTTGAGTTATGAAGATTTTTCTAGTGATTGAATGACCATTCAGATTACCATCATGCACATTTGCCCCGACTATGTAACCTTATCAGGTTTAGGGGTATAATTTGTTCGAATATTCTAGCTTAATATCCTTAGCAAAACAAGTTGTGGTTTTGACTGTTTTCTATTTTCTGTATGTTAAATTCGCTTAGCACCTATGACTATGTTTTTATTTTTTTGGGTATGGCTTCATTCTGTAGGTCCTCCAATTGCTTGTAGATAAATTTTTTGAAGTGCTTTGACGTCTTTAGGAGTACTGATTCCGGTGGTTCTTGGACAAGTAAGAAATGATATAAGCAAATGTATTCTTGAAAGTCTTATGCCCTACAATTTGTCTTCCAGTAAAAGGAGGTTTGGCTTCTCTCTCTTAGGAATAAAGCGTTATATGGTGGCAATTTCTAATTCATTCGTCTAGGATATGAGATTGTATGATTTTTGTTGGTAGCGACGAGTGTGAGATTCTTGAGCAAGAAAAATGTTGTAAATTGAGATTTTTGTTTTGAAAAATTGACCTTTCATCACTAATTTCAAGTAATCAAGTCTCACTTTTGGTTGAGAGATATAAACCAATGTTGTTTTATTGATTCAACCAATCTTATAGCCCGTTTGGCCAAGCTTCTAAAATCAGCTTATTTTGAGAAGTGTTTTTTTCAAAAGTACTTTTAAGTTTAAAAGTATTTTTGGTGAGAAGTAGTTTGTGTTTGGCTAATTAATTTGAAAAGCACTTTTAAGCAGTAATTAGTGTTTGGCTAAACTTTTGAAAACTGCTTCTAGATAAATAGCGACCCGCTCGGGGCCATGACAATAGGTCAACTACCTTCAATGCCGGTATTTTCTGAAGAAGCAATAAGGGAGGCCCGAGGGTGAAGACTCCCGAAATCGACGGAGGCTCCAGCGTAGGTGATCCTTTCCGGGATTGTTTCGTGGGGGTCGATGATGCCTCCGATTAATGATGCTTCGATCCTTATGGCGGAAGCCCGACGTCTATTTCCCCGGGTAAGTACCGGTTGCTTTGTCGGTTACTTTTCTTCGCCTTTTTCTTTACAAGTCTAACTTGTGTTTTCTTCTTTGTATAGGCCACTGCTAAATTCCGAGCTGACCTTAGTCAGTGTGAGGCCGAACTCCAGAAGGTATCGGAAGAGAGAAATGCCCTGAAGATACTTTGTGGCCAAAAGGACGAGGTCATAAAGGACCTTCAAGCGGACCTGGCCAAGGCTCGTGAAGAGGAGACCGAATTAGACAAGCAGGTAATCACCCTTCTGATAAAGTATGGAATCGACTCGACTAGGGAAGCTAATACTTCGCTATCCTAGTTGCAGCAGAAGGTAGATAGGATCGAGCTGCTCCGGGCAGAGGTCGATCAGGACAAGGCCGATTGTGATAGATGGAAAGGGTACATGGACCGCCTTGTTGCGGAAAAAGAGGCAGCATTGGCCAAACTATCTTCAGTTGAGGCCCAACTTCGAAGTCTTAAAGAGAAAAGCTCGGCCCGGACCAAGAGGGTCGAGGAACTTGAAACTGGGCTTGCTGAGGCCAAGGCGGAAATCGAGAAGTCCAAGGTCATGGTGGACAAGTCCATTGCCATGTACAGGCTGACACTGGGGTTGTTCAAATAAGCTAAGGGAGGCCTCCGACCGGGAGCCGCGGAGCAATGATTTGGAAAAGTGTCAATCCTGTAGGGAAACCCTGGAAATTCATGTTCGAGTTTTTGACCTTTCCGAGGACATTGCTCAGGCCAAAGAACTTGAAGCCGAAGCCAAGCAGCTCGTATCATCCGACGATGAGGATGATGACGAAGAGGGCACTCAAGGCGGGTCCGATGGAGGGCCTGAAGAAGAAATTGCTCCTAAAGAAGCTGAAGTCGATCCTAAGGGAGCTAGCCCCAATCGTAGTTAGATTTTAATTTTTCTTCTTTTTTGTAAGTCCTTGACTGGCTCCTTGTACATGTTTTTTGATATATAATAGAGAAGTCTTTCTTCTATTGCCTTCGTATGTTTCCAAGTCTAGATATACTTTTTGTCGTTATTGAAAATGTTGAAACTTCTCATTGATGTTGTCTTACTAACTTCAGTTTGAAGCCAAAATAAACCCTTAAGTTTTTTGTTTATGCGAGGGTAAGTCCCCATGTATTATTTTTGTAACCAAGTACGAATGGATCTTGAACTTAGGATAAAGTAAACCGTTAGGTTTTTATCAAATGATTGTTAAGTTTTTCGAGCTTACAGTGATATACCCTTTAGGGGTTTTTGGTGAATCTTCGAGCTATAATTGACTTTTATTGGAGCTCGGAATAGCGGAACTCTTGGGTTCGAATCAAGCGAGAACGGGGGCTCGAACTCAAATTGTATTGGACCTTAGGCTCTTTAGATCGCCCCATAGACTCTTTTAGATTGGCCCTTAGGCTCTTTAGATTGGGCCGATTTGGCCTCTGAAAATGGCTATTATTTCCCCTTTTTCGGCTAAAAGACTTAGTGGAAATTTTTTTATGCCTTAGCACATGTTTTTTTATACCCATAGAGTTTTTCAAGGGTCCGATGATCGGAACCCTATATTTTTCGTGTCTTAATGCGTTTGTGTTAAGATAATTTGATACCCCTTGAGGTTTTTTCGAAGGCCGATATTATGGCATCAGTTATTCGAGAGCTGATTTTATCGAAACCCTTTTTTATTTGCTTTGCCGAGGGTAACCTTATTTAACCAGTTTTTCAAATTATTTTAAGGCCATTTGTTTATAGCGGAAGTCAGACGTCTCTGAGCCGCGTTATTTTGGCTGTAGCCTTCGGGTATATCCCTTGGACTTATTCCCCGATAACATTTCGAACTTGTTCGAAATGTTAGTCCCCGAGCATAGTGACCTTGGCCTACATATCGAAGGGTGCCTCTGTCACGCCCAACCTTGGGAGGCGTGGGTGGAACCCGGTGCCGCACTGGATCGAGCGTATCACTTTGTAACTCATTCATTCCTTTTGTAACTATCATGGGACAACATAGCCACAACTCGAACGTACAATTGTAAGTGGGTAAATGTTATATCAATGAACGTTCGTTCATAAAACATGAATACATATGGGCCGTCAAGGCCTTTGACATACTGTACATAATAAACCTGTGTCTACAAAGCCTCTAAGATTATTTAACATAAAATGGGACAGGGTACCGACCTACCCATAAGTCGGTAGTAAAACTCTGGCAGATGACTCATAGACTCGGCTGCACTCCGAATGAGGTGGAGTCTTACCGATCCTTCATTGAATGTCAATCTAGTCTACTATGAGGGCTCGTCAAATTGATTGTCTATATCTGCAGGCATGAATGCAGCGTCCCCAACAAGAGGACGTCAGTACAAATAATGTACTGAGTATGTAAGGCATGTAAATCAGTATATAAAGAACATGGAAGAAATATGGAGTAAAGGACTCAACCTGTAAGCCTGGATAGGTATGTAAATTATGAAATATTTATAACGTCATGAATATGTGTATGAATGTCATGTCATGCATAGGTACATGTTTCATAACATCATCAGGCCTCTGAGGGCATCCCATCATATCATCTCGACTATTGTGGGAAAAATCGTCAACGTATACCAGCTGATCAGGTGGTGGTGCGTATATAACGCCATAACCTTTCCCATATCCCATATATATATATATA
>ML272859.1:953-14122 GCA_005239495.1 Nicotiana undulata | reverse complement strand
TTCTTAGGCTACATGTGACTTCCTTGAGATTCATTGGTTTCAATTGGATTTTGGATTTGTATTTCACTTGAGTTTTCATGTGCCATGTGTGGTGAGCTTTAATTGAGAAAGTTCTTTTGCATCATTTGTAGTCTAGAACTTGCCCGGAATGTGCTTCAAGGCGAAATCCTAGATTAACTTGGTTTGAGAAATGATATTAGGCCTTCCTTGGACCATCAATGTGCCTAAATTTCCTACCCATGAATATTTTCCCTAGTCAACCCTTTTGAGCTTTTTAACGTTTTCTTTGGCAACCATGTTACAAACTATTCTCGTGGAACCATACCTCCCTAAGTAATTTAAAGTGTGAATATAGGCTAAAAGCCTAAGTTTGGGGGTGGAGGTTTGGAAAAGTTCTGATGTGGAGGTTTATCAAAAAGTGAAAAGTGTATAAAAAGAAAAAGAAAAATGAATGATGAAAAGAAATATATATAGGAAGTATGAATAAATGGAAGACTAGGTGATACCAAAAAAAAAAAAGAATAAAGGGTGGAAAAATTCTTGAAGGAAGTGGACCTTGATTGTTGAAAAAAAAGTGTAGTGCTTAGGGAGGTTTTGGGTCACTCTTACCAAATTGTGCCCTACCTTAACCAAAAGCCTAAACTACAACCCTTTAAGTCCTAATTGATTTTGAACCAAGTATGTCTACATTAGTGGAGAAATACATGAAGGGCAAGCATATGGTACTACTTATGTGCATCTGAATATCTTTGTGAGAGAGAGTTGATTCTTTCCATTTGACATCCCATTTATGTTTTGAATTGCAATTTATTATTTTGGGATTCTCTCTTAACGTGTGAGGGCACATGAAACTCGAGTTGTGAATTTAATCCCATTTTCAATTTGGAGGAATGAGCGAGGGAAGACGTTGTAATAAAGAGGCAATTTTTGAATCTTTAGTGTTATGACTTGGTTGCTACTTTGGTTAGTGTGGTGTTTGAGAAATTGAATTGAAATAAAATGTGCGAAAATTTGGTGATTCATATGCCTTGGATTAATTGTTGGTACCAACCGAAGTCATTCGATTGAGCTTAAATTGACCCTTTTTGACTTGAAATGATACTTGGTATGCCATTGAGCTTAAGTGATCATATTCTTGTAGGATGTTCTTAGTTTTTGAATTGCTTGAGGACAAGCAATAGTTTAAGTTTGGGGGTTTGATAAATTGGTATTTTACCAACTTATCTCCTCTTAATACTTAATCTTTTGTATAATTTTGTTGAGAAACTAAGGGATTTATTGAGGTTTATTGGCATATTTCAAGTATCAAGTGAGTTAGAGGTGATGGTGAAGAAATTAGGTGAAAACAAGTCAAAATAGGGGCTAAAATGGACAATAGAAGTCTGCCCAGTGAATTACCCTTCGCGAATGCAAAGATCAAATGCAAACGCGGAGCTTCAGAAGTTAAACCATCGCGAACGCAAAGCATCATATTCAGAACCCATCGCCAGTGCATAGAGACAACCGCGAACGCGAAGGTTGAAGAAGTATACCTTCGCGAACGCATAGTAGATTTTCTGTGCAGAACTGGGCAGACTTGGAATTTCATATTTTTTATCCCCAAAGCATTTTTATACACGACCTAGCAGATATTTTCAGTATCTTTGGCTTATCTTTGGACATCTCTTAGCATATTTTGAGTCTTGAAGACAAGAGAGAACAAGTTTTGAAGCTAGGGTTTGCACACACACTTGGGTTTTGAAGATTTCAAGCTTGTGGTTAAGGATTTCTTACCCATTTATGTTTATTTCTTCATTTCCTTGCTTTGTATTGAATATTTAAGTGTGTAGTATTTATTTCCAACACTAAATCTTGTTTATGGAAATATTCTTGATTAAAGTGTGGATTAAATACCTTGTTGTGCTTATGTATTGAATGATTTTCATTTATTTATGAAGTGAGTTGTTGTTTCTTTAATTATTCTTGTTCTTTAATGTTTTCAAAGGGATTAGCTAACCCTATGACTCGCTCATTAACTCCGAATTAATTTTGAAAAAGATAACTTAGGGTTGGAAAAGATTAATTAACAAGAACTTGAGGTTTTAACCCTCATTTTATAGATTCTACCTAGGGATATGATTGAACTACTTGTAGCCATATTTGGGTGTGCTTAATCTCTTAATTGGGTTAGGAATAATTCAATTAGGAAATCTTGTTAGTCTTCGGAAGAAGCTAATTAAGAATTATTATTCGTGTCTAATTAACATAAACTCGCTCATATTTATAAAATCATGAAATACGTTGGATCGTTACTTGAGTGTAATTCCCGATGCATTCATACTTGTTTCCATTGATCATTTTACTTGCTTTCTAGGTTAGTTTATATTTTTGCATTTAGTTATAAATATTTTTACAACCAAAAATCTAAGTGTTTGGCATTGCGCGATAAGTGATAATTCTCTTACATTCTTAATCGCCTACATATTGTTCTCTGTGGTATTCGACCCCAACCTAGTTGGGTTACTATATTTGACATCGATCGCTTATACTATTTTAAGGTGTAATTTGAGCATATCACTATTGGAGCTCTGCCAGACCAAGCCAGTGCGGGATCACGTGCGGGAATGCTCTCCACTCATCCTGAACATACGAGATATGGGGGACAAAGACGAACTCTTCACATTCCTCGAAGGTTTGAAACCTTATGCACGTATAAAGCAGCAAAGGTAAAGGGTAGACACTTTACCCAAGTCGATCCAAGCAGTGGAATGCCTTGGGGACTATCAAGTGGAAGCTTAGAAGGATAGGACTCAGCGGCCTATCCGAGGGGGATATAAAGGCGTATAGCCTAGCAATGGTGTCCCTAGCAGAAGTGGAGGATATCAGAGTGCAATCAAATCTATGGCTCCTTTGTTAGGCAGCAATAGTGTTGCATCTAACAACAGCGATCGGGGGAGGAAGCCCCCTTCAGGATGACATCATTCCGGCGGGCTACATTAGAAAAATGAATGCCCACATGCATATATGAACGCCCATCAAAATTTTGATTATGGGACGGATGGCGACACATATGATGCTGACCAAACAGAACCAATAGGTGCCTCCAACGCACTTGTTTGTTCTATTTCTGAGGCCTTAGCGGGAATCAGTGCTGCTATCTGCAAGAAGAAAGACCCCTGCCCAACCACAAAGAAAGGTAAAAAAAGAAGGATGAGGGGCCTCCTCTTATCCAAGAGAAAATCTTGATGTTCGTCGAGATGAAAGTTAATGGCAAGCCCATTCGGGCGATGATAGACACGGGCACTACTCACAACTACTTAGCCTCAACTCAAGTAGAGCAGTCTAGTTGTGGGAAAGGGCAGAGGTCGGGTCAAGGCTATCAACTAACCGCCTCAGCCAGTGGGTGGAATAGCCAAAGGAGTTTTAGTGAAGCTTGGTCCTTATGAAGGAAAATTCAACTTGCGCGTGGTGATCATAGATGACTTCGAGCTGATAGTTGGGTTGGAATTCATGCGGCAAACCAACACTATTCTTGTTCCTTATGCCGATATGCTACTCATGATGGAGGAAATGGGGTCAAGTCCTTCATTATCCCATGCACAACCATAAAGATGGCCGCTAAGAACATCTCGGCACTGCAGTTGAAGAAGGGAGTCAAAAGACATGAACCTACGTTCTTGGATACCCTCTGTATTGAAGATATAGAACGCACCCCGGTTCCCATTCATGTATCCATGAAAGAGCTGCTATAGGAGTTTGAAGATGTCATGCCACAAGACATGCCAAGACGACTCCCACCTAGGTGCACCGTTGACCATGATATTGAGTTGGTACCGGGTGCGAAGCCACCTGCCCGGGCGCCTTACAGAATGTCACAACACAAACTCATCGAGTTTCGGAGACAATTGAAGGAAATGCTAGACACGGTGATCATTGTGCCTTCCAAGTCTCCTTATCGGTCCCCTATGCTGTTCCAAAAGAAACAGGATGGCACCCTATGACTCTGTGTGGATTATCGGGCCTAAAAAAAGATCACTGTGAATAACAAGTACCTTATCCCGCTAATGGCATGCTTGTTCGATAGATTGGGTGGTGCTACAGTGTTCACCAAAATAGACCTGAAGACAGGTTACTGGCAAGTCCAGATTGTTGAGGGAGATGAACATAAGACGACCTGTGTGACAAGATATGGGTCGTACGACTTCCTGGTCATGCCATTCGGCTTGACTAATGCTACAACCAAATTTTGCACCTTTATGAACCAACTCCTCCAAGAGTACATTGACGAGTTCGTAGTGGTCTACTTGGACGACATTGTGATATATAGCAAAACATTGGAGGAACACCTGGAGCACTTGCGAAAGGTCCTAGCCCAACTGCGAGATCATGAATTATATGTGAAGCCATCCAAGTGAGCATTCGCCCAAAAGCAGATTGGCTTCCTCGGACATGTCATCGAGGAAGGGCGGATAAAGATGGACCAACAGAAGATTCAGGGTGTCACATATTTTGCCGCCGCCTAAGGATATCCACGCCTTGAGAGCGGTCTTTGGCCTATGCAACTTTTAACGGCGATTTGTGAAGAATTACTCTCTCATTGCATTGTCGTAGATATAACTCCTAAAGAAAGTCACGCCTTGGGATTGGGGTCCCAAGCGAGCGGAGGCCTTCAACGCATTGAAAGTGGCTATGTCTAGTAGCCTTGTTTTGGCCCTTCCTGATCCGGCCAAGCCATTCGAAGTACAAACAGATGCCTCTAACTATGCTCTGGGTAGAGTCTTGCTACAAGAGAGGCATTCAGTGGCGTATGAGAGCCTGAAGTTGAAGGATGCAAAACGGCGCTATGTCGCCCATGAAAAAGAATTATTGGTTATCGTCCATTGCTTACGCCTTTGGAGGCATTATCTGCTGGGAACCCTGTTCGTTGTCAAGACAAACAACATAATTGTTAATCCATTTCATGAACCAGCCAAAGTTGAATGGCCGATTGGCCAGGTGGCAGGAACTCCTAGAGAAATTTCACTTCAACCTGGAGTACCGAAGTGGGAAGACCAACCAAGTTGCTGATGCGCTCGGTCGAATGACTGACTTAGCATCCGTGTCCTACTCGCCACCCTAAGGGGGAGCGAAGTGGACACCACTATAAGAGACCAGATACAAGATCTACTCCAAAAGATCCTGCTGCACAGTATTTGGTCGATTCGGTAGGACAAGGAAAGACTAGCCAGTTCTACATGGAAGGTGGGTTCTTGAAGGTGAAAGGGGACCGACTTTATGTTCCTAAAGAAGGAGATCTCCGAAGGACTCTTCTTATGGAATGCCATGATACTTTGTGGGTCGGTCATCCATGTGAAAATGCACAATGGCGTTGTTGCGTCGTGCTTAATATTGGCCTCAAATGGCTGATGATGTTGCTCAGTATGTGAATAATTGCCTAGTATGCCAGAAAGACAAGTCAGACCGCTTGACACAAGCGGGAATTTTGGAGCCATTTCCTGTTGCGAAGAGACCTTGGGACAACGTTTCACTGGATTTCATCACCGAATTGCCCAAGGTCGAAGATCTCATGACTATCTTGGTTGTGGTAAATCAATTTTCCAAGTATGCTACATTTATAGCTACCCCACAGTATATATCATCAGAAGATACAACTCAACTTTTCTACTCTCATGTGTTCAAATATTGGGGTCTACCTAAAGGCATCGTTAGTGATCGCGACTCTCGCTTCACTAGCAACTTTTGGACTCGGCTCTTTAAGTGCATCTGGTCCAAATTGAGCCACAATTCAAGTTTCCATCCACAATATGATGGCTAGACGGAGCGGTTCAATAGCATGCTGGAGGAATATCTCCGCCATTTTGTTACCGGATCGCAGAAGAATTGGGTTAAGCTTCTAGATGCTGCTCAATTGTGTTTCAATTCACAAAAGAGCTCTAGTACAAACAAAAGCGTTTTTGAAATTATTACCAGAAAACAACCGCTACTCCCACACACTGTGAATTCCCAAACATATCAAAATCTCCTCGAGCTTCTAGCTTCTCGAAGGAATGGAAGCGAAATTTGGAGATTGTGCGGAGCTATCTTGTCAAAGCCCAGAAGCGAATGAAAAAGCATGTTGATCAAAATTGTCGCTTTGTTGAATATCATGTAGGAGACAAAGTGATGGTGAAAATCCCAAAGCAGTACTTTTTTTGTAGAGTTCCATGACCTTCGCCTATTGAAAAAGTACATTGGACCCTTGTCCATTGAGAAGCTCATTGGGAAAGTTGCATACCGGGTGGATACCCCAGCCTGGTGGAAGATTCATCTAGTGTTCCATGTCAGCCTTCTGAAACCTTTTCGGGAAGACATGGAGGATCCTTCGCGGAGCCAACTCACAATACCCAGTATTCGAGGCCCTAATTCAGCCGAGAAAAGGCGGGTAGAAGCTATTCTCGATGATCGAGTGATTCATGCTTCAAGGAAAGATCACCAAGAGTTCTTGGTGAAATGGCAAGGCTGTGATGTAGAGGAGAATACTTGGGAGAGGGGAACAAACCTCAAAGCCAACAAGAGCCTGATCGAAGATTATCTTGCTAGTAAGGCGCCGAGGACGTTGCCAACTCAGGTGGGGGAGAATGTTATGGGCGGCTTTCCAGCCATGCCCCATGAACCCTTGGACGCGCCCCATGGCGTCCTGTCAAGCCTCCCAACGCCTAACGGCATCGACGACCCCGTGATCTTTGTCGCGCCAAGTGACAAGCGTGCATGTGCCTATGTCGCCCCACCAATAGCCCTCGCCAGCGCCGCGTGCGTAGACCCTGATGCTAAAGACAAGGATACTGCCAACAGACCTGCTTCTGCTTTGTAGGAATCTAAGTCATTTCTATTGTAAATATAGAGTAGTTTTACTTCATGTATTTTCATTATATCTCTCTAGCTTAGTCATGTCAAGTCCTGTTACTTTAGTTTATTTTTTTTAAGTACTATTAGGGGGATCAAGCAATCAAACTTTCTAGCAAGCAAACAATTCTTTGTACTAGTGTCTTTCCCCCTCGACACCAGGTTGCTTTTCGGTAATAGTTTTCAATAATGCAATCAAGCTTTCTTTCATTCTCAATTCTCTTTTACATTCTCTCAATTGCTCTTGAAATTGGTTTTCTCGTACGGCACTGAGAATCTCGTCCAGCGTACGGAGGGGAACCCAGTTGACAGATAGTAACTACACGAACATCGGTTGTTCAGCCTTACATCACCCTTCCAAGGAATCTCAGGAAGGCGCCGCGTAACAGGTAGGATGCCTAGCGTGACGTTCGTGTGTACATTTATTCTAGAGATAAATATTGGGAATGGAAGTTTCCACTTCCTGGCTGTAAAATTTAAGCAGTAGATGTCGATAATGAACTGGTCCTTAAATGTTCTACCCCAAAAAGGTTCTAAATGACTTCTCTATCTAGTTGGATAAAAATTGCTGGAATAATTTCGAAATTATCAGAAGTTTGCATTTTGCAAATTTCGCAGGCTTACACCAGTAGCCTGGATATATGACTTACTTCTGCTGGGGAGTTGGAATGTCAGATTATTTTGATGCATGTTAGAACACATACAATAATAAAATCTGATGCAAGTGGTCAGCGCCTAATCTGTATACATGAATGGAATCAAGAAGGAATAAGGTACAAGTGTACCAATTAATGAACTAATCTTGGTAGAGTGCATTACATGTTGATACCCCTTTGAATAAGATGAAATGGATTTCATCATCAAATGCTATACTGAGAAGGAGATATAAACACCAGAATACAACGTAAACAGTGGTGGTAACTGCACCGAATAGGATGCATATAAATGGAGATCAAAGTTCTTTTTCTTCTTTGTTCTCTACATATCTTACAAAAATATATATTAACAGTCGTAGCACATCAGCATCCGCTTTCTATAAAAACAGCGGTGAACCAAAAAAACAAATCTAGACAATTCACTCGATTGCTGTGGCTTCAGCCCCTCAAGTCCTGCCAAAAGAAGGCGGTTGCAACTAATTCTCGAGGACCATGTCAATATGACAATGCTACAACACTTCCCCTGAGTAACTCCTATAATCAGATTAAATCAGTCTCTTTTAACACAAAGATTCTGTAGGATTCTGAACCGACTCCATTTCGTGCAATGTCTAAAATTGCAGGGAGTATACCCTCCTCCCAATATAAATACTTCGCGTCCATAGTTCATACATAACGTGTTGCGTCCTTACCATTGAACCAATGCCTCGGGGTCCTCTTTAAATACAATTACATTTCCTGTCAAATTTCCTCTACTGAAATTTCCCCAAGCTCTTCTTGTCAAGGTCACTGCTATTGTTTATGTACATATATTGTGACTCCGGCAGAGTTGGATTCCTTCCTGAAATATGATCGTTGTATCTGTTTATGACATTTGAATGATTGAATGGTGTCCTACAGATACACGAGGATGGAAATTCATGAAACTCTCCACGCCCTGGTCTAATTTCCTCAGGTTCTCCCATGAATCCTCTTTGGCATGATTTGACCTTTCTGGAGAATGTCTCCCAATCCATCTTATTTCGAGCCATGAACAAAGCGCTGAGTCTTTTGGCATTTGGTCTGATGGTCCTCTTGTGCCCCATGTACCTCCTTTGGCATGATGAAGAAAGAAAATAATAAGCTCAATGGTGAAACAAGAAGATAGGAACATGAATAGAAACTATTTGTAATGAAGTTTCAATGTACAAAATTTCTGAGTTGCAACTATCTATCTAAAAGATGTTGAATCACAACTAGAGTTTAAATCACAACTAATCTGAAAGTTCTAGAATCAGCAAACTTAATCTCTGCATTAGTTACTAAGTTTAAAAGTCATAGAACGCTCAGACAAAGTTTAGGTTACCAAATTTAAATTCCTGAAATTTTTTCAATTGACACGATAAATAGAAACAATTCCATTTTGGTTTACGACATAAACTCTTGAAGCAAATAACTAATTATTAACTGATTCAACATGATTTTTTTCCAACATGATTTCGTTCTATCATTTCGTGACATAGTGCCACTAAATTTGCTCAATTTTCTTAACCATGGACCGATAGCATAATGGCTTTAATCTTGATTCTTTTTTCCCTTTTGCTTAGCTTAGACAAACTTAGTTCAACGAAAGAGACACATGTACCATGCTAAGCACAAAAAACAGGTGTCCTCTGAACAAATGTTTAATTAGATATGTAAGTGTGATGAAAAGAAGAGCCTCACCTACTACCTGCAAGGATCTTAGCCATGTTCCCATTATTGTTAGTGACAAAAACATCACTTTCATCACATACAATGTAGTCAATTGCTGCAAGACGAGAAGAGTAAGGAAGAAAAGGTTTCAGCTCATCACCAGCAACCATCTCTTTGGTATAAAAGTTTGGAAACAGCTCTTTTAGAGGCTGGAGAGTTTTTTCTCCACCATATATTTCACCAGATGCAACATAAAGGTATGTGTCATTTTTGAAGCCAAGCGCCCGCAGCATAAGCCCAACTTCGTGGGGTGTTAAGGGACATCTTCCTCGAGTTCGCTCTTCATCAGGGCTCAGCTCCTAAAGCCACAAGTTGAATAGAACTGTGTTATCAAAAAGTATGGAAAACCTTGATTTTGCGTTAAGGTATACAGATCATACGAGGTCCAGTTGATTAAGGGAAAAACGATGAAAGGAGTTTTTTTTTTCTTTATTTTGGGAGGGGGGGTACCAGTCTGCACGGCACTCTTTTTTTTTTTAAAAAAAATGTCAAGCATATAAGGCGAAGATCCACATTTAGTGGTATTTGGACAGTTCTTCTACAAATGCAAAAACAAAGAGATGGTTGTAAAGTAATCTTCACTACTCCTGTAAAAACCATATTTCATCTTTCCAAGTTATTCCAGAAAAAGAAAGCATTTCAAATCGTGTCCTCGAACCATGCAATACTCAAATAGAATAATGAAGAGCTATGAGCCAGAAAACAGTTGTAAGTTCTATGACATGGCAATAGATTGATAAACTCGAAAATCCCAGATAGACACAATAATAAGGGGAAGACTTATTAATCCCAGATAATATTTCTTCCCAGATAGATGTTTGTCAATCCCAGATAGATTGACAAACAAATAGGAATAGGCCACACTTCCTCAATCTAGGGGAAACATATAGATCTGGACTTTACATTTCTGAGAAGACTTTCTCCACAGGACCAACTTGTTAGTGATTTGACACTTTCAATTTCTTAATCAATAAAAAAAAATCCTTAATCTGATAAAGCAGAAGTAAAATTGCCAAGTAGTAAAGAACAGTCATAATTATTTAAGGAAAGAAATCCTACAGGTAAAGTGGCCCATCGTTTTCTTATCTCACCCAATTCATATCTTTCCTTATCACCCCCGCCATAGTAGCACCCAGAAAATGCTAGCATATCAGGTTCAAACCTGAAATATATATATATATGCATCAGAGCAACACACGTTAAGTGCCAATGGAAAGCATAAATGTGAAAGGAACTCTCTTGGATAACAGACATATATAACAACACATGTTATTATTATTACTATTATTATTATTATATATTTATCTTTTTTACTTGCACTTTTATTTATTTCGATAATGATGATGATATGAGTTGAGCTAATGAAAGGATGAGGATTCATATCGCGACCCCAACTTGTTTGGGACTGAAGCGTAGTTGTTGTTGTAGTGAAGGCATAACAGGTACGACTCGTAATCTAAACACACATCTAATACTTAGCTGACACAGATATTCAAGTACTATCAAGTCAGAAGGTCAAAACACCGTTTTGTCCTTTCAGCAAAAGAAACCATGGATCTTGCAGTTCATTTTACGTTTTTTTAAGTCTTTGTTACCAAACAACTAATTAGGATTTCTCTTAATCCCTTAATTTTCTATGATCCTTCCCTGGAGCATACAAACTTGATCTCAAGTTGATATGCAGTTCTTAAGAATTATGAATATAAATGAAAGAATGCTTAAATGGTCTGAGCAAACAAATCTCCATATCATAGTCGGCAGGAAGCTATACAGCATTCAGAATTTCTCTTCTTTTTTTGGTAATGGAATAAGATTATTCAGAATATTAACCCACCAGATTAGGAAGGCAATCAGATTTTCTCTAAGCTTCAAATGTAAAGAATGGGTTTTTCCATTCATTCACTTAGGTACAAGGAGGTTTAGCCAATACACCCCCTCCTTCCTATAATCACTTTTTGGTTTCCGCTGCCACCTTAGGATGGATTTGGAACTTTTAAAAACAAGAGAGGATTTTGAAGGAGAAAAAGAAGAGAAAAGGTATAGAGGATTCTCATGACAGACAGCTCCATCAGGAATTAGGAAGGTTTCCTTTTTAGGAAAATTGTATACTATATGGCAAGACCCTCTTACTTGTAATCATGAGAAACATTTTGAATCCCTATGATTGTGTAATTAGAAGGAGGGATTGCTTTTCTTTCTTTTTTAGGATATGTAACAACTATTTAAACCACCATGCTGGAGGAATAATCAAGAAATTCATGCCCCCAGGGCCTAGCTCAAGTGGCAAAGGGTGGTGGATTTGTGTCTTAGGTCACAGGTTCAAGCTCCCACACCATGCAAAGCAAAGCCTGGTATTTAAGTGGAGAAGGGTAGAGGGGCGGGCCCATTATACACCGACTTTCGAAGGCTGCGGTTGGTCCAAAGGATCGGCCCCATACGGATTTCTCGGTTATCAAAAAAAAAAAAAAATCAAGAAAGTCATTCCCAAATTCTCTTCTCTTCATTCTTAACATAGTAACAAAGCAAGGCCCATCAGTATTCCTGGTTTATCCAATATTGGATACCCATGTTATACTGCTCTCACACCAGATGTCCAGTCATGGGCGTGCTGGGCGTGCAGGGGAGTGTTACGTGTGTTACATTGATTAAAGTAATGGATGAATTGCAAACCTATTGACGCTTCTGTGGGCTGAAACTCTAAGCTTCTTCTCACACAAGGGAGCCTTTGAAGGACCCACTTTATCATCGAAGATTGGTTGAGAAGCGTAATTATCTTACCGACCAGACATCTCATTGGCTGTTAATGTTACTAGTTTCTCCAAACTCCTTGTGAATGTCATTGAAATACGGTAAATTCACCTTCTAAGGTATACCAAATGTTCACCTGAATAGGGAACATGCATATATTATTGGGTACTCTGATGCAGACCGGGCTGGATCTCCTTCAAAGAGATTATTTACTTCAGGGTATTGTGAAATCTAATAATATCTTTTTTAATCGGTATTCTGCGTCTGCAATTTATCTAACTACTACACCTTGCTTTTTTGCCTTTTGCTTTTCCAAGATAGATTTTCTTTTTGCTTTCCAAGATATTATTTCTTGTTAGGTGTGCTGTTACAAGAAATCTAATATCTTGGAAAAGCAAAAAGCAAGATCAAGTGCTGAGGCAGAAGACCCAGCAACGACAGTGGCTACATGTGAGCTTATATGGCTAAAGCAACTTTTTGAAGGGGGAAGAGCCCGGTGCACTAAGCTACCGCTATGCGTGGTGTCCGGGGAAGGGCCGGACCACAAGGGTCTATTGTACGCAGCCTTGCCCTGCATTTCTGCAAGAGGCTATTTCCACGAGATTTGTGACAATCATGTTGCATACAAATTGTTTCAAACCCAGTATTTCATGATAGACCAAAGCATATAGAAGTATATTGTCATTTCATTCAACAAAAGATTGAGTCAGAGCGTTGTGAGAGATTTTGTCAGCTCGAGTGATTTGTTAGTGTTAGTTAAGTAGTCAAATAGGAGTAAATAACACTAACCCTAATCCTATGTGTACTAGGAGTAGGACATGTAATATCTGTATATATATAGGGCTCATTGTATCATTCAAGAAAACACAAGAATATTATTTTTCTCCCGTGATTTCTCACATGGTATCAGAGCTATTGTGAGAGTTTTATCGATGTGCATCAATTCCAGCGATTCCGGAAAGAAGAAAATCAATCAACTGAAATTTTTTCTGGCGAACACAGGTCTGCCGCAGTCAAAGGCCCCTTTTTATCAGTGTTGTGCAAAATCCAACACCACCACTAGGTAGATCGGCCTCCGGCGACCTACCACTGAAAAAATCTCCGGAAACCCTAGCCCCACGCGCCCCCACGCGCCACCCAACAGATTTCCCTCCGGCGCGCGTGAGCCCC